>JAOQMQ010000195.1:10643623-10654546 GCA_027563845.1 Erythroxylum subrotundum
ACATCTCACTTATGTGTATATATCGTGTTCAAAGTTCATCAACTCAAGTTGATAACTTCTTCAAATATACCAAATTCTAACTCAACGTCATCCATACACAATTCATATTTCATTAAGATCAAAAGAATAAAGTTTTACAAATCTTGAATGGCATTTTAAGTCATAATACATCATTGTCTCACAATCTCAAATTACAAATGATACTTGAACAATTAAACTTGAAATGTGACTAAAACATTGTGCTTTCCCAAAACCAACTCAGAATACAAAAGTAAGCAAATTTGGGGTAATTCCCTTATGCTCTTGATCACTTGATCTCTTAACTATCACCTGAAGATGGGACGAAAAGGGGGGGGGGGGGGAGCTTGAAAGCTCGTAGGTAACAGTTTATAACGGAAAAATAAGCAAAACCTTTGAAAACATTCACTTGTCAAAGAAAATTTTCATTGAGTTCATAAAACACATGGTTCTTAAGTTTTCAACCAAATTCACAAATTACAAACACATGAATGCATCAAACTTGTTAACATAACATAAGCACATAAACACATCAGAACGGTTTGGGTGGATCTGAAAATAAAACGTACTACATATTTCTACATAATAGCCCTGTGTAGCCGTGAACTTGTGGAAGTCCATGAAAGAGCTCCATGCCACTAGCCGGCAGGCGGGAGAAGCCTTTAACTTGGTCAACATGCACGTGACTTAACTTAGAGGACCACCACAAACCCACATAACACATATTTCATAACTTGTAAACTTGTTGCCTAAACTAGCACTTTTCGGAAACTTGATTTTTCATAAACATAAGATATTTCGAAAACTATTTCCGAAAACATGATTTCTTTTTCAATGTCTTTTCACAAATCATTCACACAATTCATATATCAAACATATAGCAATTTCTCAATTCATTCAAGAAGCAATAATGCAACACTTATGATGCATTTGAAATTATTAAACTTATTTGATTCAAGAAAACATTAGTGGCTTATTTTCTCTATTATAAACATGTACCCACCTTGATTTTCTTGCTTAAAGACTTGCTCAAAATGTGCTTCTCCTCTTGTTCCTCTTGCCTCTTTTGATCCCTTTATACAATAACAAAAATCTCACTCAATAATGTTTTTAATTGAAAATCTCACAAAGCACAATCACTAAAATTTGTTCTAAAATGCTTAAACCCATGCTTTTTCTAAACTTCATGAACTAAATTCCTTCCAAAAATCCAAAAGATCCAAAATGATCTTACCTTGATTCTTCATCAAATGAAGAGATCTTTGGCTCAAAATGGAAGTTTTTCTCTTCCTCTACCTTTTTCCCTTCTTGAATAACCTCAAAATCTCTCTTGAAACTAAGAAATGATGAAACCCTAACTATCTTTCCTTCTTCTCTCTTCTCTCGACTGAAACTCTCTTCTTCCTCTCTTCTATTTTCGTTTTTCACTCTTATCTCCTTCAAATCACATTTTTCTCTTCTTAAAGTAACAAGACAACATTTCTTCTTCCATTTCTACCCTTAATGAGTCCAAAAAATCTGTTTTACCCTTCCTTATAGGCTTATGTTCTTTTAACCTTAAATGTCTTGCCAAAAATACTCTTGAATATTCTTATAACCTTAACACTTTAATTCCATTAACCCATGCAATAAATCCCACTAACTTTGATAAAATTAAATAACTCTAAAAATTAATCCATCCAAACCTCATAATTTATAAAATCATGCTTAACTTCAATGAAAAAAATTTCCAGGGGCCAACAACACAAGTAAGACGTACATTAATATCTATATATTTCTTTAACATATATATAGATGTTGCCTACATAATGACAAGAGCTTGATTTTACGTTAAATAATATTGGTAACGAAATAATAAATTGTTGCTTTTATTATTACAAATTGTTGCCTAAAAAAATTCACTTTGTTCTCTTAAAAAGACTTAAAAGTGTTGCAATATCTATTTAACATTGTTTATTCAAAAAAAAAATCTATTTAACATTGTTGCCATAGTTTGAAACTAACGTTTTGCCTTAGTCAAAACTTAAAGCAACATTTTTATTTTGTTGTCTAATCAAAAAAAATTTATTGACTTATACTTATTGTAGCATCATTTTTTGTAACGATACAAATTATATTGCGTTAAACAAAAGGCAACGATAATTGTACTTGTAACAACACTTTTGTCTGTTGCTTAAAGCAGTTTTTGTTGTAATGATAAAAGAAAGTCGCTAAATTTATTTATTCCTTAGCAAATTTATGTGATCCACAAATATTTGAAAGAATGCATAAATTTCTATCGAATTCCTGCATCTCCTTTTGTGAATCAAATCCTCAAATATAGATTAAGGATAATGTCACCACATCCGCAACTTCAATAATTGATAGAAATATGTAGGATTTCTATACTAATACGGGAATTAATACTATGATTTAACAATTTCTCAGACCTAGCATGAGAAAATATTAACTTGATGAACTTATAGAAGGCATATCCAAAAGGCACCCAATCTCAAAAGTTAAATTGTTTGGAAGAAAATACTTTCTTTTTCTTCTTTAACTAATCAAAGAATTCCATTAAACAAGTTTTGCCTCAAACTGTAATAATTTATGGATGGGTCTCCACTTCATGTCATCGTATCTCACAATCCCGTCATGACTAATATTCATGGCAGATTTAGCCCCAGACAACGCCTGCAACAAAACGTAGCAACCTCCAGGTGATGTTTCAGATGCCTAGTGAAAAAGCTGTAGCCCTGAAGCTCGTGCCAATCATCGTGATTGATTGTGGGCAAGTCAGAATAAAGAGACTACGGCACAAGATCCCGTATTTCCCAGATTTTTAAAACTCTCCAGCCAACTCTTAACGTTGTCTCTGAACCACTCAAATCTCAATTAAGACCATCCTATTGATAATTCCTATTGACCACTCAATGATGGATAAAGGACGTTCTCGCTGGCCTTCCCTTCTCTGTACAATCTTTGTCTCGTGACTCTTTATGTCCTGTAGCACCTTTCATTCTTAAACCTTAAAAGAATTAAGTGATTTGTCTAAGATAACTAAGATACATATGATTACTGTATTTTCGTTTATAAAACAGTTGTAAGTGGATTTTCACATAAGAATATAGGTGAGAGAGATGGAGCAAAACAATTTCGTTATTGAATATTGATCTATATAGTGTATTGAAAGCAGGAAGTTGAGGAACAAGATCTGGTTATCGATCTGTTCAAATCCATCATTATTATCACACAACTACTTCTATATTCTTACTGAAATCTAATATGGTTCCTCACTCACAAGATCTCTCGTAATATGTTCTATCATCATCTGATCCCTAAATAGCTCCGCTTTAATAAACTGAAGGGAGAAAATCATTCAGAAAAAAATATTAAAGTGATCAACCACGAACAAGGCCATGCGATAGAGCCATTAATAGAATAGCTGCTTCCTTCTCATCTTGAGGGAAAACTCTGTGAAAAGCTGAATGTTTGCTCAAGATGATCGTTAGGTCCTCGAAGCAAAGCTTAGTGGAAGCCCCATTTTGTGAGGTAAACTTGCACCTTTTCTTTAATGGAAGGTGACTATTGCTTGTTTTCCTCTCCTTGGGTTGCACCTTAGTTTTTACGGCTGAACTTTTAGCTGCAAAAACTGTGCAATTAGCTCCCGCAGCCATGGCTCGCCTCGCCTTCCTCTGCCGAATCCCACACGCGTTACATAGAGACTGCATCACAAGTGATAGAGAATGAGACATCATTGGAATGCAATCCCTAAATGAGATAAGGATCACTATAGAAGAAAGAAGGGTAGCTCTGACATACCTTGGGACCTCTAGGACCACTCCTCCAAAGAGGGGTCTTAGTGGTGCTGCAATCAGCACAAACCCTAATTGCATTGTTGCTGCTGTTATTTTCAGTACTTGGGAGTAACGATGATCTTTCCGTATGATCTCCAAATTTTCCCCTAGGGGTTTCAGGTGTATCTTGGACTGTCTGATCCGAGGTCGTCATCTTCTTCATCAACCTCATCTTTGAAGACATCCGCTTAACTGATGAACTGTTATCGCTTAGATATTCTTCTCTATCTTCATTCTTCGAAAGAGAGAATTTTATAACATTTCGATTCTCATCATGCTTCAGTGTTGGATGATCACATGATCGGCCGTGTGATGCAAATATATTATTAGCCTACAAGATCAAGGAATTAAAACAGTGATCAAATCATAAGATATCAAGCCCTATAACTTTCTACACATTTCAGAAAGATTATCATGGTTATCCTGAATCCAAGTAAACATACTCTTTTTCAGGGTAAAGAAAAGCGATCTAAAGAACAAAAAAAAAGGGCATACCTCTTGTTCATGTTTTAAGGGCCGTGATTCCCTGTCAAAATGGTTTCCTTCTTCGCCCTGTGGATAAATGAAACTAGGGTATAAAACCAATGAAGAAGATGAAGAGGCAGCTTCTGTAGCATGCTTGGCACTGAAAAGCTGTTGGGGTTGATCTCCATTAAGGTCCATCGGGAAAGGAGAAAAAGAAGAATTGTGAGTTGGAGTCATGGAAGGATTGGGACCTAAAGATAAAAAGATGGAGAGATAAAATCCAGCAGTGTTGTTCTTGTCAAGAAGGGTCGTGAAAGAAGAAAAATAAGAGAGGAACTGATCAAAGGAAATAAGAGAGTTTTGGAGGCAAAAACAAGTCGTAGAGCTGTGGATCAAATGGCAAAAAATGTTTTAAAGAACAGTGGAGACTGGAAAGCTCTTACAAACAATCGTATATAATGTTTAAGTGTTCTATATATATAAAATAATACGAGTCGAATTCACGTGAACCCAAAGAAAACAAGTTATAAAAAGACAAAAAAAAAAAAAAAAACCCGAAATGAGTAGTCTGGGATTGCTGCCCTGCTCAGCCTCATATGTCAAACCCTATCTGCAGAACAGTTTACCCTTGTAGTCCTAGTTACCGTGAATCATGTATAATAGCAAAGCCACAAATACCACTCAAACTTACCATAAACTGATCCATAGATTAGCTATAGTTTAGTGAAGCCAAGTTAAATATTGTCATAAACAGTTGATAGTACATCGGAAGGTGAGTACAGGACAAGAGATTTAGTATACAAGGAGACTACGACGTAAATGTTGGTTCATGCTTTGCAACCAACTCCTTTGCTTGTAGTTTAGTAAAAATTATTTAAAGGCTTTTTTTGATTTTTTATGTGTTTAGATGTATATAATAAAGTTCATAGGATAATTGTACATTGCAAATAAAATTATAATTATGAGATTCATATTGTACTTATGTATTATCCCTGAATTGTTTCTAGTCATTTTTCTATTAAGATTAGACATTAATATAACGCAAAAAGACTAGCACGTGTTGTTTTTCCTTGTGAAGAAAGTAGTCAATCTCATAAGCTAAAGTATAGAGATACTTAAACAAATATTTTGGTGCTTTTTTTTTACGAAACATTTTGGTGCTTGTTAAAGAATAAGTTTACTGAACATACCCGATATGAGAAATTTATTTGAAATATTGTTTGTATGTCTATGGAATTCCCATTATGATGATATAAGTGATTATTTGACTTGAGATCATCAAAGTTATCTTGTATGGGGGATTTCTATTTTTTGATACTACTTATGATCTATTTAATCATAGGTTATTTAATTGGTAGTCATTAGATGTAGAATGAATTATATGGAGGTAGTTGAACGATCAAGATAGGATTCATCACCCTAAAGTAATTAGAGAGAATGTTTTATTGTTCTTAATTAGTATTGATTTGGGAAATCCTTGGCCAAGGTAGAATGACGTTTTGTAAATAGTTTACAAATGTCATTAATTGAATCGATAGCAAATGGCGGAAAACGAATATGATTGGACTCAAAATAAAGTAGACATTAATTTCATGCTCTGTCTCTAATCAGAATATTGTATGATGAAATTATTGAATTATACGAAAAAATCATTAATGGAAATGTTAGTCAAATCCACTATGACATTCTTAAATATTTGGATGGTTCATGACGCATTGCTAGACGCTAATCTTGATCTATGATTATAAATTATTTAATTGAAAAATTAAAGATGAATTAAAAGGAGTTTTAATTTATCTGATTCTAATTATGAATTAGACTTAGAATTTATAATCATTGCCAACATATTTGAGAACCTAATAGTTTATAATCATTGCCAACATATTTGGAAACCTAATAGGCCTCACATATGGAATGGGTTGAAGAGAGCAAAGTTAATTTAATCAAGTTGGACTTGATTGTAAAGTTTGAGAAAACTTTATGATTAAATATGAGATATTTAATAAATAAGAATCAATATGAGATATTAAATCTTATTTGCACATAATTGGTAATTAATTAAAATTATTTGTAATTCTAATTAAAGTTTAATTGAAATTATAATTTAATTTAATTAAATTATTAAAACGTCCAGAACTTATTATAAATAGGCTTAAGCTCTATGGAGCTAGCATTTCTTGCTTAACCTTCTCTGTAAGAGTTACAAAGTTCTCTCAACCCATTCTGTGGATATCGTTAGATGTCGAACACTTGTGTAGCTACGGTGGTTGAGATGGATCGATTTCAGAAACGGTTCGAGAGATACTACAAGACAAAGATCAAGCTTTGAAATAAGGTACGAATTACGGTTCATGCTTTGTTAAGATTCATGTGTTAATCATTTTATAAAATTAAAGAAATCTTGTTTTTTGGGAAATCAAAAATGTGAAAAAGTTTCGTGATTATTTTATCTATGGTCGGGATTGGATCCTAGCCAATTTTTCAACTGTGGTATCAAATAAACCTTTAATTCTATGATTTGATTAAATTGTTTGGTTGTTATAAATAGAAAAATATAATTGAAACTAAAACCAGAATTGTTCTGGTTGTGTTTGCGTGTTTTGTGAAACCCAGAATCTGGAAGAATAAATTGGTTTGTTTTTCTGGTTTGCAATGATTGAGAACCACGATAATTGTTATATGTTTTTGGTAAATTTATACTTCTTTCTGTGTTTCATGTTGTATGCGTTTGATTGTTGAGGTTGAAAATCAAGAAGCTCTGTGCGTTTTTGAACGTGGATTCTGGATAATAAATTGAGATGTCCCCTTGGGTTTGAGAAACTCATTGCCTACATCTGTTGCCCTTGTGTGTGTTCTGGAATTGTCTCTCTTTGTGCACATCTGCTGCCTGCGTTTATGCTTTTGGAATTGCATCTGTTTTATCTTTTTTGGATCTGGAATTTTATGCTTAAGTGTTGCTTCTGCATCTGGTGGGTTGAAACCAACGATGAACGTCGTTGGTTCAACCGTGAACTAATTCTTGCCAATGGTTCAGCGAAGAACCAGTGGAGTTGCCGCTGCTATTGAGGGCATTTAACGCCCATAAACAAAGGATAAGTGTCCAATAGTGGCGATGAAGCTTCCAGAAAGAGGTGGCTTCGCTTAGGCATCATGGCTGGCAAGTTGGAGGCGACAGCGCGGCGGAGGAGAAGAAAACAAGCAGCACTGCGCAAAAAAAAACTAGATAACTACTTCTAGAAAACGATGAGGCACGTGTAAGACACGTGCCCATCAAGTTGCTCAGCGCGTCCACGTTAGACACTTTTGGCACGTGCAAATAGTTTTTGAAATTGTTTTAAATATATTTTAAGACTTAATTTTGATTAAATTAGTTTAAATCCCTAATAAATTTAGAAAAGTTTTTTCTAATTATTTTGAAAATTGTTTTCAATGGTTATTTTATTAGGATTACTTTGGAATTTAGTTTAATTTTTCAAAGAGTTGAATTATTAAATTAAATTAATTATCAAAATTCAATTCCAAAATTAAGATAATTATTTTTCTCAACTTGATTAAGATTAATAATTATATTGATTCTTAATTAATTTTAGAAAAGTACTTTCTAAAATTAGAATTAATTAGTTTCAATTAGATTGAAATTAATTAATTAGAAAAATAGTTTCTAAAATTAGGATTAATTATTAATTAATTAGACTCCTTAAAATTAAGAAAAGTATTTTCTCAAAAAGAAATAAATAAATTTAATTAAGAAACATATTTCTTAATTAAATTTATTTATTTCTTAATTAAATTTATTTATTTCAATATGATTGAAATAAATTAAATTTATGATATTATTTATTTAGAGAATTGTTATTCTTTTTATTTAGAAATTGTTTCTTTATTTATGAATAATAGTCTTTCTGAATAGTACTGAGGGCTATTATTTCGAATAAAATAGCAAGAGTAACCAAATGCATGATTAAAGTCCTAATCTTATTTGGTAGTTATGGCATATAATTAATTATTTTATTTTCTTACATTTATATTTTGTTCTAAGTGAAATTTACTTTGTTTAGTATAGTTGATACTAAGTTAGTGAACCCAACTTTTTGGACATAGGTTATGTTTGAGAAGAGTTCTCAAAGTTAGAAAAGAAAATCGTATGCCCATTTTGCAATTTTGCTATAATCGAATTGAGGCTTTAGTGACAAAATTTTAGAGATATGTCAAAATCATATAAATGATAAAATGTATTGACATTTTGAGTTGATTAATGTCTCATAAACTTTGATGACAACATGTAAGATATATGTCAACACTATGATAACAAGATGCAAGAGGTTGCATGGAGTAGAGATAAAAGGTATAGTACCTTGATGAAATTATTCCACTTAATTTAGCCTACTAAAAGCATAATTGTGGCTACAATTATGGGCTTAGCAATATTATGATAATAGTTATCATTAGAAGAAAATGACTGCGTGACTTTTCTTGCCTATATGTGATACGATAGAGATCATATGTATTTCTAATTCATGCTTATGAGTATTTGATACTAAATTTGGATTCAACATTATTGTAATATTCAATGCATGGTTAGAAATAGATTATTAAGTAAAAGTAGTTTATCCAATTTTATACAAAGAGTTTGTATGTATTATATCAAAGGAGACTTATGCTTAATATAAGTGGCAAGAATTAAAAGTTGGATAACTGAGATTATCATTTTATGCCATATTAGTTAAATCAACATAAAGAGAATCATAAAGTTACATACTAGGATATATGTATCCTTTTGATTATGAATCGTATGGAACTTGTGAAACTTGTAAAGTTGAAGAATAACCAATTCAACCTTTGGTCAAAGGATGATGATGGTTTTAAATTGTTAAATCTTATAAATGTGATGTATTGGAAGGAATAACAATTCATAAAAGGATAATATTATATTTCATTATACTACTAATGACTTTATGTGATATAGTCATATGTATTAAATTAAACGTTGATTTAAAATTTTGAAAAGTTTAAATTGTTTAAATCTAAGTAGAAATTAAGCATTGAGAGTGTTGAATCACTTTAATGAGATCATTTTAGTAAGTTTTAAATTTTTGGTTACCTATAAGGAATGAGGTTTTTTGTTGAAAACCTTCATAGTAAAATTTCATAAGGTTATGGATTTATGTAAAGAGTAAAATACAATATGAGATATTATATAATGCAATATTATTTCTTCTATAGTTATGCCTAGTACAATGAATTACCTTCAATGGTTCCAATTAAATCAATTAGCAAGATTTCATACTAAATATGAAACACTAAGTCTTTAAAAGAGTCAAATTTCATGATTTAAGGATGTAATACTTAGTTGAAGCATATATTGTCCATTAAGTTTAGAACTAAATTGGATAACAAAAGGTTATGAGATATCTAAAAGGTTGGACATAATCTTATAGGCCTATTAAACAAATTGTTTGTTTCAATGAATACTTATAAGAGAATGATTCTCAAGATAAGTAGTGGAAGTAAGATGAAATTTGAAAAGTTCAAATCTCATGACAGTACATCAAATTAGAACTGTTGCCTTTATTGATACATTTGATGTATAGTTGAAAGGTTACGACAGGTTGAAACATTCACTTTTATGATAAATTGAAAGAGTTTGTTTTGGAGATGATTGGAAATTTATCATGTCTATAAGAAGGTTAGTGGGAGTATAGTTTTCCTCTTCAGTGGGAGTATATAGATACATATTGCTTATAGAGAATAACAATTCTAACTTTCAATTGTTGAAAATATAATTATCCAAGAACAACTCTTATTAGATAGAAAAAGGTAACATCTTAATTCTAGGAATTAAATCTATAGAGATAGATTGTACGTTGTTAACCTATTCTAAGTCCAACTACATAGATAATGTACTAAAGACGTTTAGTATTTGAGATATCAGATACTTGTGAAATATTAAAGATATCCATTACTCTATGTATGAGTTGATATTTGAGTTCAAGATGATAAGGATATAACTTTAGAAGTAAATCCTGATTAAGGTTTATTTACATAGAACAATAACATTCAAGATTGGAAAGGTTCCAATGTAGTAATGGTTATTAATTGAGCCATAATACATTTTCATTAAGTGAAAATAATTAATTGGATCATCAAGTTCTTTAGTGAACTTGATATAGTTTCTTTGCATTGTTCAAGATAGTAATGTACTGTGGAACATTAGAGCCATTGGGCAAGTGAAAGGAGCTAAGGTCTCATCAAAAATCAAAGTATGTATTTAGATAATTTTTCTTAATTATGATGATAATTAAGATGAAAGTTATAAGATTTAAGCAAGTACTCACTATAGAGAATCTTGTAGAATTCTCTAACTAAGCCACTGTCCCAACAGTAGAATAATCGTCATATAGTGATATGGTATGAGATACTTAATGATTGGCTTAGTGCAAATGGTGTAGGAAAATCCCGGTGTGTGTATCACATACACACGGTGCGGAAAACAAAAATTTTTGTTCTGGGACGTTCTCGAAAGCCAAGATCCATGTGTCTATATGAAGAATCAAACCATAACGGCCAATAGAGACCGTCTCTAATGGTATCCACGCAGAGATCG
>JAOQMQ010000195.1:10655537-10669058 GCA_027563845.1 Erythroxylum subrotundum
TGTACATAAAGTCTGTACACAACTTTGTACAAAACGCGCTAAGGGCGATTGCCTTTAGGGCACTACTCTAACAATCTTATAGGACTGTACAAGCATAAGTCGAGTTACACAAGTGTACAAGTCGACTTACACAGAGTACAAGTCGACTTACACAGTGCACAAGTCGACTTACACTAACAAATGGGAGATTGTTGGTTTATGTCCTATAGTCAATCGCTTTGGTTGTAGTTTAGTGACAATTATTTGAAGGCATTTTTTATCTTATACATATTTAAATGTATATAATAAAGTTCATGGGATAATTGTACATTGCAAATAAAATTATAATGAGATTATAATTATGAGATTCATGTTGCATTTATGTATTATCCCTAAATTGTTCCTATTCATTGTTCTATTAAGATTGGACATTAATAGAACGCAAAAAGACTAGCACACGTTATTTTTCCTTATGAAGGAAGTAATTGATCCCATAGGCTAAAGTATAGAGATACTTAAACAAAAATTTTGGTGCTTGTTAAACAACAAGTTCACTGAACAGACCCGTTATGAGAAATCCATTTAGAACATTACTTGTATGTCTATGAAATTCTCATTGTGATGATTGTATAAGTGATCCTTTGACTTAAGATCACTAAAGTTATCTTTTATATTGTAATCTAACAAAAACGATCTAGTTTTGCCCTAAGAGCAAGATGGCGTCATTTTACCCTTATTTTTCAAGTTTTATCTTATTGTAAAACTACGTGCAAAACAATGTTATTTTACTTTAGGTTAAGTTAACAGATGCTTTTTTCCCCTTCCTCCCTCTCTTTCTTTCCTTCCTACCTTGATATCTCTTGGTTTCATCTTCTTCTCCAGTTTTGCCTCAATGCCTTTGTCTTTGTCTGAGTGTCCACGACCCTACCACTTCACGGCTCTATGCCTTGTCACCCCCGCTACCCTCCACTATGATGCCCCCGTTACCCTCTGCCCCCATTTTTAATAGAAAGTAGCTTTTTCAACTCTAGAATTAGGTTTTCAAAGGTGCTTTGCTTGTGTTTTATGACATCATTTCCCAATGTATGATTAGAAATTATTAGATTTGTTGTATAGTTCAATTTATAAATATTTGTTAATTTATTTTATCGATTTAGATGTTTACACATGATAGGTGCTTTTACTACTACCAGGTTGCATCTAAAATTAAAAAAAAAATGGTGATCCATCCTAAATAATCTAAGGATGTTGTTTACTGCATATGAAGACAACCTATGTAAAATTTTAAATTGCTAGCTAGTGAAAAGCAACACATGAGATATTGGAAATGCATTTTTGGTTCTAACAACTTATCACCTATAATAATTATTGGTTTTAAAGTTGTCATTTCAGAACTATTTATATGAAACAATCATGTGAGAGCATCTTAGCTTATGACAGGGATGTGAAATGGCGAACAATCACAACATTGATAATTTCAATTTGCACTTGATCCATGACATGACAATTTCTAACCCCTCAACTCCTATAGCGTGAAGGGAGAGATGGTGTTTTAAGATAAGTTGTTGATTGTGACCTAATATAACAATGCCCTATTAATAAGTGAAATAACCAAAATAATTTAAACTAATTTGAAAAATAACAAAACAAAGAGAATTTAAACAAAACATTAAATAAAGACTTGAGAAATTAAGAAAACAACGGAATTTCTTTATCCTAAAGTTTATCTTAAAGTTTCTTATAGGACACAACTTATAGTTGAGTGACATCTCAACTAGAATAAAGTCTAATTTGCATAATTATTTATATTGCTAGAATTATATTGTGCTAGATCTTAGAAATATATCTCCCCCTATGTTTTATGAATTATCAATTATGATTATGAATAACATATATAGTTATATGTTGATTGTTTCAGATGGATGAGCATATTCTTTTAGCAGAGACTTGTAATCCAATACCTGAGAGCATACATGTGGAAACTTCTAATCCCGTACCAAGTAAAAATAGAAGTCCAGGTCTATTGAAAAGTGATTTCACTTTAATAAGACTAGATCAATAGACAAAGTTAATAAAGCTAAATGTAAATATTGTCACAAGATGTTGGTTGAGATTTCAAAAGGTAGAACATCTTCATTTAAAGACATATATGTGTTTGTGTAATAAAATGAGAGGGAAGAATGAAATGACTGCTACGACTTATGACAACAACAGATCAAGGTTTTTGATTACTTCTATGGTAATTATAATGAACATCCAATATTATAATCGATACGAAAATATTTAGGATGTTGCTTAACTTACTGTAAGCAATCTTCCTAACTTGGAATACAATAAAGAAGGATATTATGAAGATATACGAAGATAAGAAGAAAGAAATTTTAATAATGTTGTTGAATATTGAAGGATGAGTTACAATCTCAACATATATGTGGATATTTGATAGTTAAAATAAAGTTTATATGACAGTAACTACATATTATATTGTCAATGACTAGACTCTACGTAGTAAACTTCTGAGGTAATTTATATTCTTTAATATTCTCATCATTTTTTTATTATATAATGAATGATATTTGGTCATATTTGTTAATGGTAGGTTTATTTATATGCTGACATTACATACAAGCAAAAGGTTGGCAACCGTGTTGGTCAACTGTTTGATAGATTAGAATATCGACCCCAAATTATCCACCATAACAAATAAAAATTCTATCATAAATGATGTTATGATTGAGAAGGTGAAGAATAAGATGGGAGCTTGTTAGTTGGTGGAAGGTTGTTTCATAAATATTGTTTCACAAATATTCTAAATTTGATTGTGAAGGATTTTCTAAAGATGATAAATGAAGCAATAGATTTTATTTGGGATAGTGTAGCATATTAGAGTGCAATATATAAAAGAGATTAAAAATTTGAAGAAATTGCATGCCAGTTAAGCATTCCAAAGACGAAGAATTTAGTTTTGGATTGACTAACTAGATGGAACTTAATCTTCAAGATTTTGTAGTCAACGATTAACCGAATATGTTGAGATATTTACAAGACCGAGAAAAATAGATTCTCGATATATTGGTTTACTTACAGAAGACTAATAACAGCTAGCTAGAGAACTTTGTGTGAAGTTAGAATTATTTCAAATTGTGACTGAATTGTTCTCAGGAATAAAATATCCAACTTCACACACTTGCTTTAGTAATATGTTTGAGATTAGAAAAGCTTTATTTGATTAGATGTTTGATTCCAATAAGGTGATCCAAGTTATGGCAAAACAGATGACTAAGAAGTTGAATTCTTATGGGTATATGGTTAGACATTATGTTGCAGTCATATCTGTGTTAGACTTGAGATACAAGATGGAGGGGGTTAATTTTATATATAACATGTTTTATGGTTATCGAGCTTAAGAGCATGTTGATGTCATTAAATAATTCTATTATGATTTGTTTAATGATTATCAACTCAAATTGGACAAAATTCAGGATCGAGATCGCTGTAGTTCTTTCTATTTAACTCCAACTTCATGTTCATGTTTAGGATCATCTTCTAGGAGCATTTTATTACTTTCATTTATAAAACCCATGGGAAAAAGGCTAAGACTTCGTATAATATGATGGATTTTGATAAATATTTAATAAAAGATTGTGTGGTCGAAATTGAAGATATGTAGTTCTATGTTTTATCATGGTGGAAGAATTGTGGAAATGATTTTTTGATCATACAAGTAAATGCAAGAGACCTATTAGCAATTCCTTCATCTACTGTTACTTCGGAGTATGCTTTTAGCACTTGTAATAGCCTTATTAGTACTCATCGTGTTTGACTTCATCCTCGTACTGTGAAAACCTTTACATGTCCCTGAAATTGGTTAAATGATGAAGATATTAAGGGTAAACTCTTTATTTATGATATATCAATTTCGTCTATTTTTATTAGTTTGCCTTATATTGTTTTTTTAATTTGTATAGTAATATAGTCACAAGTACTAATGTAGAGGTAACTAGTCATACTCATACTCATTCAACTGAAAAATATTTTGATAAAATATTTGATGATGAAGGTATATTTAAGTGTTTATTAATTATTAGTAAGAGAATAATATTCCTTTAATTTTAATATTATAGTACTAAACATAATGTTTGTACATAGAGATAAAGTGATATAAACTATTGATGATTTTGAGTACGACAATTAGCTACTATCCGCTTTCTTGCATTGTAAGTTTGTTAGCTTTAATATTTGTTATGAGAATTACTTATTTTTCATGTTAATACATTAGTTTTTATAATTGAAGATATAATTATTTTAATTGTGTTTTTTTCAAATTGTCAACTTCAAAAAATACATATTGCCATGCTGCTCTCCAATCACCACTCTCCCAGTCCCAGATTGCAACATTATTTTATGATTTCATCTTGAATTTTTGTAAAATTTATCATTAAAAATTTTGAATAATATTTTTTTAGTTATTTCATCAATTAAATGCATTTCTCATAATTTCAAGATTTCCATTTAATTAAAGGAAAAATATGAACTTATTTGATTTTTTTTTCAATTTGAGCAATTTTCAATTAAGACAAAACCCCCAAACTTGAAAATAAAACATTCTTTTTCTAATTCAAAATATCATAGTACATCAAGGTACCGTACATATTAGTAATAGTAACTGAAATTTTTTTACTTAAAATTTTATTGTATAGTTTTTTTATACATATTAATAATTGATATGTAAAAAATTAGAAATTTATCTTATTCAATTTATTATTTTATGTATGTTCTATTATTCATCCATTAAAAATCTCTTTTTTATTAATCAATTGTAATTTGTATCATCAATTAAATTAATTTCTCATATTATATTTTTTTCATTTCTTGTCCTTTATAAATGAATTTAATTTCATCTTATTCATTTTATCATTTTATGTATATTTTACGTATTCATTCATTAAAAATCTATTTTTTATTTATAATTTGTAATTTGTTTCTTTAGTTAAATTAAGTTCTCATAGTATATATTTTAATCAAATAAAATGTCCAAAATAAACTCTATCATTTGTAAAACGTTTAACTTAAATCTCAAATAAAAATATTAACAAAGTTATGTTTTCATCTGTTATTTGCCACATCAATGCTAATATGAAAAAAATTATTATTTTTATTAGTCATGTGGGTTCTATTACCCAAACTTGAATTAACCCAAGTTATCTAGCTTAGTCCAATTTAACCTAAATAATCTAACTTAAATTAACCTATTTATTAATTAATAAAACCCCAATTACTAGGAAATTCTTAAATTGATTATTAATCCTCATCTCTTCTTTATCATCTTCAACGTGGAGACAACACCTTAAAGATTAGATATTTGCCTTCAGCCTCTTAACAACCATATTGGTTTCTTCCTCAAGCACTACCTTATACAATGTTGCTCACAACCTTTTCCTAAAACCTCCATCAATGCCTTAAGAAAATCTTCCTAATCGAAACTATAAACCCTTTCTTTTGATAACATTAGCTTGTACCTTTCTCTTCTGGTCTCTTGCTTATCCAAGGAAAAATAAATACAGACAAAACCTTAAAACTACCCACGTCTTTGTCTAAGTCTATCTAAGCAGATTTGGAAGAAAAGAGAAAAGAGAGAGAAAATGGTCCATGAGATTGAAAAAATTGGTGGGAAGCAATGGAGGTTATGAATGTTCAGGAGTTGAAACTCAAGGGTGGTGATGGTGATAGAGCTTTTAGAAGTCTATTTTTAAGTGGAAGAGGCAAATAATGTTGCAACATTCATTGATTGATTATTAATGTTTAAGATTATTTGTATTTTTGAGGTCATTGCGTCTTAGTAGTCAATTTATGTTTCTTTGTTTATATTATTATTTCTTTCCTTTTTTAAAGAAGTTCTATAAGTTATATTATTTAATAGAAAAACTAAGAAATAACCTAAGTTTACTTAGGTTTTTGTTTTTATATATGTAAGACATGAGAGAAATTTATGGTTCAGTGGAGGGTTGATTAATGAATTCTTTTCCTTTTCTGATGGAAATAGGAAATTCTCATATTGGTTGTCTTGCTGGTTCTTTCTTTAGACTAGAAAACAAATGATCATGTTTTACTACATGGAGATTTAAAAGAGTGAAGATAGTACAAATTATGTTATTTTTATGTAGATAATATAATCTTCATTAACCTGACTCATTTTTTATTAAATATGGAATGTGTCTTTGGTTAACCATCTCTTCTCTACCTCTAGCTCAATTAATTAAAATATTTCATTAAGCCACGTATATGTCATATGGCATAATGATACCCATATTTCTAATAGAAAATAATAAATATATGTCATGTTAACAACAGATAACAAATGTGGACATAACTATGTTAGTGTTTTTGTCTATTTAGGATTTAAATAATAATATTTATTTAAACTCTCCAAAATTTTAAAGTTTAAAAAGTACTTTGGAAAATTGTTAGGTTTAAAAATATACTTTTTACCTAAAAAAGAGTCCATCTTGATTGTATCCATTAGCTTAAGTCGTCTCTGTTTTATGTACAAAAAATTCCTTTGACTCATCTTTTTAATTTGTAAAAGGTGGACTAATATTAAGCGTGAGGCAACTGGTAGAAAAGGAAAAGAGAAAAAAAAATAGTGTACTAAAAAATTTTTAACCACTTTTTGTTTTTCTTTCAATCTAAAGATATTCACCATTGGCTCGAGCTCAAATTTAGTATAGGAGTTCCTAAGACGTTATTATATAATCTAAAAGGTGTAGATCTTGTTTGGTGGACTATAGTTACTATTTTTACCCTGTACAAGAGTTTAATTTTAGGTGATTTCTCTTCTTTTCTTCCTTATTTATTGCTAACACTTTATCCTTTGTTTCTCCTTATTTAAAACTTGTTTTATGACCAATTTGGTGAGTATTTTGTAAGGATATTTGTGTAAAGTGTAGTTCCGTTAATGAACAAGGGGTTGCCTTTGATTCGAAGGAGTGTCCATGTAAAGTATTAGTGTCTATTGTGTATATGATCTGCCTTAGTTATATTTATTTTTAGCATATTATACGTATTACAACATCATTAATTGCTAAATTTTGCTTGCTCCTCATATATTTAAGTAGAAAAGGAAGTTTTATTAAGTATTTTATTTCATTATATGTTTTCATCTTATATATGTTGATGCTTTCTTCCCAATATTGTGGTATCAAAAATTGTGGCTGAATATTTTTAATAATTATATTTGAATAATGGAGAAGAAAATATTAGAAATATTATGTGTTTAAATGGTACGAATTACCATAAGTAAAAGAGGTAAAATAAAAAATCTTTTATTTGTGAAAAAAGATGCATTTCTCCGTGTTTGCTACTTATAAGCCATAGTCTGTAGTAAATGATGATTGAGAACTTCACAATCAACAAATTAGTGGCTATATTAGGAAATGGGTAGAAGATAATATTCTTGATCGCATTATTAATATGACAAATGCTAGAACTTTATGTAATAAGTTCGAGGCACTTTATACTTCAAAGATAGGTAATAATAAGTTATTCTTACTTAAGTAATCGATTAATTTAAGTTAAAATGAGAGAATTCCTACTTTCAATCATTTAAATGGTTTATAGAGTGTCATCAATCAGAAGTATAAAAAGGATATAGAGTTTGAAGATGAGATATAAAGGCTTTAGTTGCCCAATATTTCACTAGATTACTGTATATGTTTCTTTGACATGTTATACTTTTAGTTGTGTGATGACTATTGAATATGTTAAAAAATAATGTTTTAAATGAAGAATCGAGAACAAGATCTTGGGCTCATCTTTATCCTCGTTATAGTCAGATGTTTTAGTCACTAAAGATAAGGGAGGAGTAAATCAAAGGTTACAAAAAATAAAGAGAGAAAAGTAGAAGCAAATCAAGGTAAAAGTACAAGAACTTTGTGTGTGATCATTATAGTAAAGCAAGTTACATAAAGAAGCACTATTTCAATTGGAAAAAAGGAGATGAGATAGAAAAAGAAGGATGGTAACAATGAACCATATTTTAAATATTATTGATGGTGATCTTCTTGCTGCTTATGATGAGAATGTCATCAATTTAGTGTGCCATGAGACTAGATGGGTTATAGATATTGATGCTTCATATCATATCATACTAAGGAAGAAGTTCTTCGCTTATTATACTCTTTGTGATTTTGGATTATTAAAGATAGGCAATATGGTGGCAAGATTATGGTGGTTAACATAAGAATAATTTGCTTGAAGACTAACAATGTTCCAAAGTTAGATCTTAAACATGTTATGCATACATATGATATGTACTTGAATTTAATCTCTAGGATAACATATTCAAAAGTGCCTAACCTTTTAAGATTTTTTCAATTCAATACCTAAGCTTTTAAATTTTTTTAATTAAGTGACCAACCTTTTAAAACTATAACCATTTAGTTCAAAAGGTTTTTGTGATGATGTGGCGTGTCTACTAAATGTCACATGAATGTCCATCTATTAGTCATATTAGTAAAAATTAACGTTTTGATCTAAATTATTAAGCTTTTAAAAGGTTGGACACTTAATTGAAAATTTTAAAAGCTTAGGAACTAAATTTAAAAAATCTCAAAAGGTTGTGCACTTTAGGATTGATTATCCCATAATCTCTATAGGAAAGCTTAATGATGATGGTTATTGCAATACATTCAATGACAGATCATATTGTGTAATTGGTTATGGCCCAAGGTAATAAGTGCTCTAACTTGTACATGATGCAGTGTTTTAATTATCGTGACTTGATGAATACGATGGAGAGTAAGTCACTAAAATTATGGTAGAGAAGACTAAGTCATATGAGAGCAAAAAGGATTAATTAATTGGCTAAGGGAAAAAAAACCTTTTTGGGATTAAGGAAGCTAGGTTGGAAAAGTGTGTTCATTATTTCGCTGGGAACAAATAAGAGTTGCTTTTTAGAGTTATCCTTCTTTTAAAAAGTCAAATTTATTAAAGCTTGTACACTCTAACGGTTGTGGTCCTTTAATGAGAACACATGGTGGTATACTTTATTTTTCACCTTTATTGATGATCATTTTAGGAAACTTTAGATTTATTTTTGAAGACCAAAGATTAGGTTCTTGAAATTTTCAAAGAATTTCAAGCCTTAGTTTAAAAATAAACAAGAAATTGAAATGCATCTGTAGTCAAACTGTGGTAAATATTATGTACTTTTAGTAACTATTATTGATAGGAGGGTATTAGACATATGAAAAATCCTTCCAAGACTCCTTAACTAAATAGTTTGGCAAAGATGATGAAAGGAACTTTGGTGGAGAGAGTTAAATTGACTTACTTAGTGATGCCATGTTCCTTTTTAGGTAGAAACACTTTGCATAGCTACTAATATTCTCAGTTTTTCTCCTACTATTGCCTTAGATGGTGGTGTCCCTAATGGAATTTAGTTGGAAAATATGGTTCCTATGATCACTTGAGATTCTTTAGATGTAACGTATTTGTGCATATTCCTAAAGATGAGAAGTCAAAATTGGATGTTAGGACAAATAGTGCATCTTCATTGCTTATGGTTAAGATAAGTTTGCCTACTATTTGTATGTTCCTGTAAAGAGTAAATTTGTTAGAAGTCATGATGTGGTGTTCTTTGAGGACAAAACTACTGAGGATATTAAGAAGACTTAAATAATTTATTCTTAAAGCAATAACTTGGTTAATCTAAATCATTTTTCTTTGAATGATGCACTAAATGCAATTGAGTTTGGTCTTTAAGATGTTGAGATATAAGATGATAATGAAAGTGGTGATCTAGTGTAGAATAATCAATAGGGTTTAGACACTTTGGGTACTCTAGTACATGATGTTATGGTTGTTCACAACCAACAATTATTTGTAATAACTATATAAGCTCCAAAAACTTCTCTCAAAAGATCTATTAGAGAGAGAAAGTCTTTATTACATTATTGTCTTAGGGAGTATGTATATGTAATTAATGAGTGAGAATATAAAAGTTTTAAGGAAACAATAGATAAATAAGCATAAGGATAAATTGTTTGAAGCTATAAAGGATGATATGACAGCATTGCATGATAATCACACTTTGATTTGGTTAAGCTACCTAAGGACCAAAGAATTTTAAAGAACAGATAGATTTTCAAAGTGAAGCGTGATGATGGCACTTTAATTCTATAATATAAAGCTAGATTAATTTTCAAAGTCTTTATCCAACAGAATGAAGTTGATTTTAATGAAATCTTTTCTCTAGTTCTGAAGATGCCATCCATCCGATTTATATCTTGGGTTTAGCAGATTCCTTTACTTAAAGGTTAGGCATATGGACGCGAAGTCTACTTTTCTCTATTCTAATTTAGATGAGAAGATTTATATAAAGTATCCATAGGGATCCAAAATCAAGGAAAAAGAAGATTATGTTTGTAGATTAAGGAATAGTTTGTATAATTTGAAACAAACACCAAGGTAGTGATATAAGAAGTTTAATTATGATATAAGAAAATAATTTGTAATCTCTAGTGATGACTTTTTAATTTTATAATTTATATTGATGTCATGCTTATTATTAGTCAAAATTCTATTAAGATTACAAAGTTGAAGTAAGATTTGAGTTAATCTTTTATTATAAAAGACTTAAAGTTAACAAAGTAAAATTTTAGCATAAAGATAATTTATGATAACAAGGTTTAGAATTTCTTACTATCAAAATAGAAATACAATAAGAAGGTACTTCAAAGGTTCAATGTAGATAAAGCTAAAATGGTAAGTATAACTCTTGCTATGCACTCTAAATTATGCAAAACTCAATTCTTTATAGTAAAAAAGAAAGAAGATATGAAAATAGTTCTTTTGTGTTAGTTATTAGTAATTTGAATTATTTATATAAGACCTGATAGTGTTATTAGTGATTTTATTTCTAATATGATAGGAGAACATTAGAATGTAATGGAGCGGATTTGAAGATATCTTAGTAGCTCTTCTAAAGTTTATGTTTTAGAATACTGGAACCTATTCTTTCTACAGACATAGATCCAGACATAACAGGAAATATTGATGCAAGGAAGTCTAATTTGGGCTATTTGATTACCTCTATAAGAAGAGTTGTATCTTAGCAATCTATGTTATAGAAGCAGAGTTTGTTGATACTATTAAAGCCTGTAAAGAAATATTCTAAATGAAGAGATTTGTGAAAGAGCTCAACTTTGTGCAAAGGGGTATGTGTTGCGTTATGATGGTTAATATGTTGTGCAACTTGTCAAGAACTCCATATTTCATAATCAATTAAAATATATTGTTATTAGATAACATTGAATTAGTGATGTTTTGGACTAAATTGCTTGAGCTACATAAAATTTGTATAAATGACAACGATTTGATATGATAACCATTTTTTTTTCTAAGAGAGAAGTTAAACATCGGGATGGCGATCTTCTCCATATAGTCATTAAAGGGAGAATTGTTAAGTTAAGATTTCTTTCATTCCTATAAGTAAAAATGTACTTAGTTCATTATTTTTAGGAACCCGTTATTAATCTTTGGAATCACCCTTTTTACTGTGAAAAAGTTGGAATAGTTGTGAACACGACAATGATGATAGGAAAGGGAGATGAGAAAAGAAGAAAGACTATAGTATAATTTTTTTGAACTAGTTTTAATTTTTTGTCCAATTTGAAGTCATCCACGATTGGATCAAGCTCAAATTTGAGCTTGGAGTTCTTAAGATGTTACTGTATAATTTGAATGATGAGAATCTTATTTAGAGGATTATAGTCGTTATTCTCATTTTGTAAATAGTAGTCCAACTTTAGTCGATTTCTCTTTTTCTTCCTTATTTATCATTATTGCCTTTATCCTTTGTTTCTCCTTTTTTGGCACTTGTGATATGACTACTTTGGAGAGCATTTTGTATGAATCTTTTACTATAGTAGAGTTCTTATAATGGACTAGGGATCTCATAGTTTTTACCCTTAATTCAAAAGGCTTTTTCACATAAAAACTTAATGTTTCTTCTGTTTGTGATTTACCTTGTCCAAATTTATTTTTCAATATATTATACTTTGTAAAACATCATTATTATGCCCGAGTTTGCTTTCTCTTTATAGATTAAAGTAGAAATGAAAGTTTTGACTAGGCATTTTATTCTTTTATATGCTTGGTCTTAAATATAATGGTGCTTTCTCCTTAGCAATATCATGAAGTACAATGAGTTCATTTGAAAATTCCTACTAAATTATGTTAAGAACAATGAAATTTTACCTTAAATTTTCTCTTTTGTCACTCTCAATTTTCCATTTTTTATTGGTTCTTCTGGGCAGGATCTTTTCAATCTAATCTCATGGTAAGTTTTATGTTACTTTGGTAAGTTCATCCTACTTGCCCTTATTGGAGGCTATATTTCTTCTTATATAGTTTTTAGATCTTTTCAACTCCTTTCTTATTGATGTGAGTGTTCTATCACTTACATATTTTACTTTCTTTGTGAAAACATAGCCAATAGTTTTTAGCTACAAAAAACTTGGCTCATTCACTAAAATTATTTTGGCTACAAAAATAATCCATAGTTAAAACAAATATAGATAATAGTCTTTGGATATGAAATATAAATGTAGCCTATTCATTAAAATTGTTTTGGTTGCAAAAAAAATAATTCCTAGTTAAAATAAACGTGGTTAATAGTCTTTGAGAAAGCATGCGAAATATTTTTCTATGGTATTGCTTTGCTTCACTAAGCAACGATAATGATATACTTATTTTTCACTACAAATTATAAAATGTAAAGAGAAAACGTAACCAATAGACATAATTGTTGTAATGAGAGAAGAAATAAAAGTTAAAGAGAGAGAGAATAAAAGGATTGTTTTTTAATTTTTTGAACTCCACTTGTCACATAGGATACAGATCTAGCAAGAAATCCATAAAAAATAGCAGATATAGTTTTTGTAATGAGGACTAAAAAAGAAATTAAATTAAATATTTGTAAAATATTAGGGTTTTTTTTAACGTGCCTAATTGTTTGAGTTTAAATTAGTTTTTTATTTAAAAAAATATCAAGTCCAATTTGATCCTTTTGCCTGTCACTTAATGGCAAATGTTCTAATATGTGGAAGATTTTAAGAGATTTTAATACTCACTTGTCCACCTAAAAATTAGGAGTGCCGAATATGTGGGATTAAGCTAATTATTAATTTATCTATGAAAGATCTCCACTACAGAGTAATAAATAGACGAGTAGAGTTATGGTTAAGAGAAAATTATTTAGAGCACTAGTAAATTTCAGTTAGTTGTATTTTTTTAAAAAAATATTGAGTCTCTTTTGAATCCCCTAATGTGTCGAACCACACTCTTTTTAAGGTAATAATGTGTCTAAAATTTATGGCACATCATTGATAACTACAATCAAATTTTTCTTCTATAATTATGTAATGCTGAAAGATATATAATGTACCCAGGGCCGGCCCTGGGTAGGGGCCAGCGGGGCACCCGCCCAGGGCCCTCAATGAGAGGGGGCCCCAAGCCCCCTCTCTAAACTAAAGATTAGCT
>JAOQMQ010000195.1:10686319-10699610 GCA_027563845.1 Erythroxylum subrotundum
TTGAACCGGTCGGACCGGTCAAACCGGTGACCAGTGAGGCCACCGGTTCGATGACCGGTCCGATTTTGAGAACATTGGTTTTAGGACAAAGCGAAGTAAAACGTGTCATTGGTAACTTTTCGGCTATATGATGGCCTTGTTAGAGAGTTAAGATCTTTTGACCAGTTTTATGGTGTCTTATTCTGTCCGATGAATCTTAATCATTTATTTATGCGAGTCTCACGTTTATTTATGCGGAACCCATGTGGAGCTCACATAAATAAATGGCTGAGATTTATTGGACAGAATAAGACACCATAAAACTGAACAGAAAATCTTGTCTCCTTGATTGAAAGGGTGGGTTGTGCAAGAATGCCTTCTCTAACATAATAATATTTCTAAAATATGTAATCTTTCTCTTCATAAAATGTAACAAAATTCATTGAATTATATTAAAACTATTTTTTTTTGGTAAATTAAATGAGAATTATGTGTTAAATTTTTAATATGGGTAGAGTGTAGAGTCTACTAACAAAAATTGAGCTTGAGTCAACTATTATTTAAATAATTAGAACTAATTATTTAGATAGTTGTCCCTTATTATTTATAAACCTTTTAATATTTTCATGTTCAGATAATACGAGACACTCTAAACTCAGAACGCTATTTTTATAAATTTCAATGTAACTTTATAACCTAGGTACATGCTTTTCCTTTTCTAGTCCCACACGCAAGGATTCTGGGAACAGACAGTCCCTACAAAGCACCCATGAGCCGTCTAACGTTTAAAGAGATGAACTAAAAATTTATCATTAAATTGGGCAGTTTCAAGTGTTGAACTATGGGACAGCTCAGCTCCCTATCTCATCCAAAACATAGAGGACCCACTTTTGATAGATTTAGGTAACGTAAACGTCTTAAGCATTCATGATCATTTTCTGATTTAGGTTCGTTAAAAAGCTACAGTAACTATATAATCTGTTATATGTTCTTATCTTTAAATTTTAAATTAAATGAAAGACTCGTATATAGATAAAATTAAATGACACGGAATGAAAACACGAGGATAGCATATGTTCCTGGCCAAGTTGAGAAGTAGGGATGGCAATTGTACCCGAACCCGATAGGTACCCGATAAAATTACCCGAACGAGGGCGGATATGAGGAGCAAATTTTTACCCATGGGGCGGGTATGGGGGGTTAACAAAAATACCCGTCGGATATCGGGGCGGGTATGAGGATACCACCCTCATACCCGTTTACCTGTTTACCAATTATATAGTAATTACAATTTTGCCATTATATATATATATACATACAATTTTGCAATTCAGTATGTATGTATGAATGTAGCATGAAAATTTCAAAGAAAAACAAATAGTCCTTTCATATTAAATAAGCTTATCTTAAAAAAAAAAAGAGGCGGATAAACGGGTACCCGATGAGGGTCAAACTCCCAACGGGTACAGGTATGGAGGTGCCAAAAAAATATTCGACGTGAATGGGGGCGGATATGGGGGTGGGGGCAGCTTCATGGGGCGGGTACGGGGGATGGAATACCCGCCCCGTTGCCATCCCTATTGAGAAGACTAGTTGGTAATTAAAATGACAAGTCTTTTTAATGGCAAGGTGGTATTCGAATAAGATGCTTTTAAGATTAACTAGAAGTGGAGGGCCAGACAAATAATGCAGTCGTCTAAAGCAATAACAAGTTGATTTCAGTTTGTATTTCTGTGAAGTAAAGGAAGACAATGGATAAGACTGAAATTGATATTATATCTCAATGTAGTACGCAGGAATTCTATTTGGAGAATCACTTTCTTTAAACATTTGGATGAGGCAAAGTATTCATGCCTTGAAAAGGCCATTTCCTCATCAATTATTGTAAGTTAAATTAGATACAAAAGTATGATTCCTTCCCCAATATAACTTCAATGCATTACATAACATAAACAAAAGATGTGATTCAACATCATATCATAATATTTATAAATAGAAATCCTGGATGGATAAGTACGTACATAATCTCATTTTCTAAGGTTTTGAATTGGTTATCCATGACAAAAAAGAGGAAACTTCCTTGCTCTCTCATCCGTTTGTGCACCCATTAAAGTACAGTATCTACAAAATGCTGTGACCTTTGTAGCCTTCCAGTATTTGACTAAGATATGAAGCAATTTTAATGTAACACGACATTTAAAACAGCTGCTTTCCGTCCTCCAGACCTCAACTCAACACTTTCCCTGGGCGGTTCAAAGATGATAAAAACACAAGTAGCTTTTGCCCCACATGGACAATGACGTAATGTTACTGAGTTTGTTGTAGTCATAAAATATGAAACCCATTTTAGATAGTGTTGATGTTATAACAGAACCAAATTCAATCGTAGGAGATCACATTCACATCACTTCTGTTAATTACAAACCTTCACAACTTACATAAAATATAGTATTGGGTCACCTAATCTTTAGCAGTTATCACCTAATCTTCAGCACTAATTCAAGGACATCATCATCAGTTAATATCAGTTAGTTGTTGTCAGTAACAATCAGCACGCCCTCTACGTAATTCCATTGGTACTAAATACTAATCGCTTTGGTTCAGACATGGCTTGTCTTTTAAGTGATATCTGTATTCTCGTAACCGCTAAATTTAATTTTATAACGATTAATTGTTATTTTAAAAGGTTTTAAATTATCATAAAATTGGTTAAAAATTAAATAAAATTTAAAAAATAATTGAGGAAGATTATTCTTACTTAAAAAAAATTAAAGTTTAATTTAAAATATATTGTTAAATAAAACTTCATCAATTTATTTTGATCTAATAGAACTAATTAGTTTATAAAAACTGATTGATCAATTAATAAATTAATAATAAAAATTATTAAACTAAATTGAATCGACAAATTAAAAATTAAACTAAAAAATCAATTAATTTAAAATTTTACTATTAAATGATTAAATCGTTTTAATTTTTAAAACATTCTATAATTTCAAATAAAGATTTGAGGGTTTAATTGCAAAAGTGCACATTGCTTGCGTAGACTGGTTAAAACAGTGACGCTGTTGTTGTGGCTGTGGACTCCAAGGAGAAAAGAGGAAAAGTGCGGAAAATCTGACGTGGATTTTTGGTATTGGTCTCAAAAGTGGGGTCAACTTTAAAAATGCTTAGAGTACAAGAATTGGTTCACGGACGCGGCAACTTGATGACTTTCTTGGAGTTAGATTAGATGAGTAGAATTGATAAGCTTTAAAACTACGAACCAAATAAGTAAGCAACTTGACTTGTGCATCTTTCTGAAGGTTCCTTTGATATTTGCATTATGTTTTTTTTCTTCATTTCATTGTTAATATATATTCGCAAAATGATAAGCTCAAATATGGATTAGTCGTTCATGTAGAACCGAATATCGGATAGTTTAACAAAAATATATATATATATATTAGCAAAAGGTTTGTATATTATATCAAAAAATTGGGCATATTAAATTAAAGTAAAATATTGTTATGTTCCTTAATATTAGAGATAATAATAACAACAACAATATTTAGTATAAATTATGCTAAAATGTAAAATTTGATAAAGTTTAATATTACACAGTCTTATCTCTAAATAATGTAGAAATTATTTTCAAATGACTTGTATAAAATGAAAGAAAGTGAGAGAAAAGGAAAAAACAGGGAAAATTAATAATAATGATATTAATACGAATAATAACACATTTTCATATTTAATTAGATTTTCTGTTTTTTTATTTTTTTTTCATTTTTTGTTTTGATAAATTTAATCTTTTTTTATTTGTGTAAATAATAAATATATTCTGTATCTGATGCGACAAAATTTCCTACAGGGATGTGATGTGGCATACTTCATTGGACAATTACCAATCCGTGATTCATGCGTACCAGCACAAAAATCTCTAGATGTCGTAGTACCCTATTATTAGTCTCCTAATAAGTTAAGGACGATTTTTTTTTTTTTTTTGTGGTTTGTAATTTTTGTTTCTTGATTTTTGGTTTTATCTTTTCAAATAAAAACAAAATTACGTTAAGTTAAATTAATTAGTTATTTAATTGAATTTCTTATATAATATTTATTAGTAATTATCAGTAAATTTTTATTTTTATTAAAATAAATAATTTAATAATTAAACGTCATTTAATAATTAATATTTATTTTTAATTATCAATGTAAAAAATATATTTTTAAAGATATTTTACATTATATTTATTAATAATTATCAAATTAAAATTATTTTAAGAAATTAATATTTAAATTAATTATAAAATTAAATTAAAATTATTTATTATGCTTACTAATAATTAATATTAAATAATTAAATAATATATTTAGTTAATAGTAAATAAGATTATTAAAATTTGCTTTTTATAATTTTTGTAAATATCGGAAGAAACTAAAATAAAAACCATAAATTAAAATTTAATAACCAAGTTTTTTATTAAATTTAAAAATAAGAATAGAAAACAAAAACAAATATGCCTAAAATTACGATACAATCTTTTTGTCCACATGCATAAAATCTGGCAATTCGAGCAAAGAAGTGCCAATTCCTTTTGCCTAGTGTTTGCTAATTCTTTTTGTACAGCGTGAAATATCCGATTTGCATGATTTACAAATTATTTTGTTAATTCCGAGATTTATTTAGTGCACATTTAAATAGTAACGATTGTCATCTACCTTTAACCAAAAATCAGGGGTTCGATCTTTGGCTTTGGGTATGGAGCAGCTTTAAATTCTTAGGCCAGCTGTCCCATCCTGTGAGGTGTCTTTCCATCAGTCAGGGGATTAGTCACTAGGTCCGCCGGTGAATATCCTGGTCAAAGACCAAAAAAAAATAGTAACGACTGTGATTCCTTGATAAAAAAAAAAAAAAAAGAATCCATTTCTATCACAATATAACCTAGTAGCTAAAAAGAATAATGCTAGAAGTTAGGTACTCATGTCCAGATTCAATAATTTTATTAAATACGATACTTATGTATTAGTTGGTTCCTTGTTGTATTGAATAATGATAACAATTTGGATGGCAGCAAAGTAGGAACGAAATGCCTAAAAGAAACAAGGTTCTTAATTTGGATGGCAACAAAGTAGGAACGAAATGCCTGAAAGAAACAAAGTTCTTACTCTTGACTTGAATTGCTGCTTGAAAATACATTAAAATACTGCACATACAGATTTCACGGATCATCGTTAATGTTGAAAAAGTGAGGTGAAGGGTGTGCAGATGAGTCTTATCAGCAACTCTCTGAGGCCTGAGCCTTAGGACTGACTCCATTAATGCAAGGAGTGTTGCAATTAAGGGAAGGCAATAAACTATTGCAGAGAAGGAAATGGCATTGGCAGGTCACTTTTGTCCCCTACTCTACTCTGTTCCTATGAAAACAGAAATTCGCAAATGTAACCACTTCAAATTCGCATATGTGAACAGAAATTGCGCTTTATCAGAAGCTTAAAGATAACAAATTCCTTGTAGCCGCTGGTAAGCCTTCCCACAAAGGCAAAGCAACAGGGGACCCACATTTCATTCTTCAGATTCTATAAATACCTCTGCTCAACTACTGCTCTAAACCAAACTCCTCAGCCCAACAAATCCTGTTCACTAATTTCACGTAATCTCTCCCAAGCTCACATCTTTTTTCCATTTTCTTTTCTGTCCGTAAAAGAATAGAAAAAGGAAGATTTGCGTAGGCTCTTTCTGTCTTTCCCAGTCTTTTGAATTGTTTCTAATACATTTGAAATTTGGATACACAGACAAGAACTAAACTCTGTTGCTTTGGCTTGTCAGAGAAAAACCAACTTATGGGTTCTGTAAGAGCTTCAATGTGGAACCTTTTAGGGACCAGCTTGTTCATGTTTCTGGTATTGTTGTCTTCATGCTGTTCAGCTTCTGTAACATATGACCATAGAGCAATCATAATCAATGGACATAGAAGGATTCTCATGTCTGGGTCCATTCATTACCCCAGAAGCACTCCTGAGGTAGCAATAAGTTCAATGCGGTTCATTCTCATTTATTTCCAATTTCTGACAAATGGGATTGTTTCATTTTCTTCTATCACTCTCTTTTTAGCAATTGGTTAAGTTTCTTGTCTCTGTTCTCCTGCTTCGTGGTGGTTGCAGATGTGGCCGGATCTTATCCAGAAGGCAAAAGATGGAGGTTTGGACGTTATTCAAACCTATGTTTTCTGGAACGGGCATGAGCCTTCTCCTGGAAAAGTAATTCAAAGCAGCACTCTGTTTTTTTATTCCAATATTTTATTTTCACATGTTTCCTTCAAGTTTGTGCGAATTTTTTCCGCCAAAACTCATCAGAATTCTCTTTTTTTGTGCCGGAAAATGATTAAAAAAATGGTAGTATTACTTCGAGGATAGGTATGATTTGGTTAAGTTCGTCAAGCTGGTTCAACAAGCAGGCCTCTATGTTCATCTCCGGATTGGTCCCTACATTTGTGGTGAATGGAACCTCGGGTAAGACAATAACTTATGAATTTTGTAGCTTTATCCAATTCTGGACCTATCACTTCCAGTCGTTCATTTTCTATCTTTTACTATAGTTTTTCGTTGTTTCCGTTTATTTTTTATTAATAGGAGCTCTGTTTTCGTGATCTGTTTTCAGGGGTTTCCCTGTGTGGCTTAAATACGTTCCGGGAATTTCTTTTAGAACTGATAATGAGCCTTTCAAGGTTGCTCTACCTGGAATTTTCTGTTGCCATTTTCAGTAACTCTTTTCTTCAATCTTTCGTCATTGCCAGTATGATTAATCAAACCGAACTGACATAATATTTTAATTATTACGATGAAGGCGGCAATGCAAAAGTTCACAGCGAAAATTGTAGGCATGATGAAGTCAGAAAAGTTGTTCGAGTCTCAGGGAGGACCAATAATCCTGTCTCAGGCAAGGAAAATAAGATCCTTGTATCCTTAGTTTGCTTATGCTAATTCTATTATACTCCTCTGATTGGTTCAATACTCAAGAACACGGGTCAGAGAGTTGGAGGGACGTTTTCATTAGTTTATAAGAGGAAGTGGCTGTCTTTATCATCATTTCACTGATTATCTTATTTGGTTAATAGATAGAAAATGAATATGGACCAGTAGAATGGGAAATTGGTGCTCCTGGTAAAGCTTATACAAAATGGGCAGCTGACATGGCAGTGGGGCTTGGCACAGGAGTTCCATGGGTTATGTGCAAACAAGAAGATGCACCTGACCCTGTTGTAAGTAATTCCGCTAAAATCTTTTTCTTTATACCTCTATTCTGTGGTGTCAACGATATACTGTTTACTTAGGTGGGCCTTAAATGGTTCTTTATTCTCGGTATGAATATTATGGTCCGATTTCCCTTTCTGAACGAGGGTGGCACTAGTCTCTTCTGTTTTGGCTTTATTCAACATGTTCTAGTACTTTGGGATTGTAGTTGAACAAACTGATGTTATGTCTCCTGATAGCTTTATAGATCAAGCACGGTGAAGATTCTGCACTAACTTATTAGGATAGGTCAATTTGTTGTAAAATGAACGATATAGATATAACTTGTTGGTTCTTGTTGTGTTTACTCAAACTGGTGTCTTTGTCATGTGCAGATAGACACCTGCAATGCATATTACTGTGAGAATTTCAAACCAAATAAGGACTATAAACCCAAAATATGGACAGAAGCCTGGACTGGTTGGTAAGTCACACCAAAGATGAGTGAATAGTTAAAAGAGCTTTATTTATTTATTTTTTGCTTTTCTATTTTGCCTTTCTCATTTTTGTTTTTTGTTTTGGTTGTTTGATTTTCTTTCTTGTACTTGTTGGAATGCTTAAGAGCAATTTGCATTTTTGTCTTGGTATCAGGTACACAGAATTTGGCGGTGCAGTTCCTCATAGGCCAGCAGAAGATATGGCATTTGGAGTGGCTAGGTTTATACAGAATGGTGGTTCATTTGTTAATTACTATATGGTAAGTTACGTAGCTTCTCCTTCATATCAATCTTTGTACAAGATTATCTGATGATTGATTGACTTAAATTCTGCTTTTTTTTCCTCGTCTGCAGTACCATGGAGGAACCAACTTTGAAAGAACTGCTGGCGGTCCCTTCATTGCTACTAGCTACGATTATGATGCGCCTATTGATGAATATGGTACGTTCCCTTGAGCAGGGGGTGAATTATTTATCCACCTCCCAATCACCGCTTTGTAGCAATTAAAAGCTGTAACTACCAAGTATGAAGTGGACAGCCACAGGTGCAAAGATTTAAATAATAAATCCACCTGACATGAGAGGTGATGTCTATTTTGCCTCCAGGAATTCCACGAGAGCCAAAATGGGGACATCTGAGGGATTTGCATAAAGCAATTAAGCTCTGTGAACCTGCTTTAGTCGCTGTAGATCCCACTTTGATAAAACTGGGTGATAAGCAGGAGGTAAGGCTCATTCTGAATTAATATTTCATCCGAGTTCATACGTGCGCTAAAGCATATACTGATGGAAGTTTCTCGTATTCGTTTAAAACATGTGCTTGCTTGCGTCAATTCAACCCCTGAACCCAATGATTATTCAGGCTCATGTCTTCAGCTCAAAATCAGCATGTGCTGCCTTCTTAGCAAACTATGACACAGCAAACTCTGTGCGAGTGACCTATGGAAATAAGCAGTACAACTTGCCCCGTTGGTCTATCAGCATTCTTCCTGATTGCAAGACCGAAGTCTATAACACTGCAAGGGTAAGACGTTAGCTGCTAGTTGGTTTTGAAGGTTTCTTAATGAATGCTCATGTGAACTGAGTTTTGGTTGCAGCTGGGCTCCCAAAGCAATCAAGTGAAGATGGTAGCAGAGGGTGGTCAATTTTCTTGGCAGTCTTACACTGAAGACGTTGCCTCCGCTGATGATGATGGCACATTTACAAAGCAGGGGTTGGTGGAGCAAATAAGTATGACCTGGGATACCACAGATTATTTGTGGTACATGGTGGAGTAAGTATATGAATGTCAATATCATCGATCACTCTTGTTTTTGTTGTTGACACTTTGATTTTATATCTTGTCCATTCAGTGTTAACATAGATTCTCGCGAAGCATTTCTCAACGGCGGACAGTGGCCCCTCCTCACAATTTTTTCAGCTGGCCATGCTTTACATGTTTTCATAAATGGTCAATTAGCAGGTGGTGGATGGAATAATTGACTGCTTATCTCAATCTCTTAGTACGAACTTCAGTCTGGCCATAATTTGTGAGATTATTTTGTATTGCAGGAATGGTTTATGGAGGATTAAAGAACCCTAAGTTAACATTTAAGAAGAATGTTAATTTGAGAGCTGGTGTCAACAAGATTTCTTTATTAAGCGTGGCTGTGGGCCTTGCGGTCAGTCCAGTTTTTGTCTTTTGTTCCTGGGCTCTGCAACATGAACTGCAGTAGCTAACAATCTGTATTCATTTACTTCATCTCAGAATGTCGGCCTGCACTTTGAAACGTGGAATACTGGGGTTCTAGGTCCAGTCTTATTGGAAGGGCTGAAAGGGGGTACAAGAGACCTCACAAGAAATGTATGGACTTACAAGGTTAGTTTCCATTTTTGTCTCCACTTCTTCACTGGTTATCCTGATAGGTAATTTTCAAATCCTGGTTCAAGCCCCAATTGTTAGTTCATTCCTCAAACATCTCCTAAATGGAACCCGAACATCCCCCTTTAAGAAAGCTGATGCCTTAAACTATACACCAACAAATAAAAAATAGAAAGAAATCGAGGGCATTTTGCATTCATGGGGGGAAGATGCTTTGGCATTGTGTACATGCTCAACGTAAACGGGCATAGATCCTAAAATAATTCTTGTGTGATGATAATTTCCTGGAGTCCACAATAAGCTGGACCATGATTAGCTTCCACGTCTCTGAGCAGATAGGTCTTAAAGGAGAAACCACAAACCTGTACACTGATGGTGGGAGTTCATCTGTTGATTGGACACAAGGATTGTCACTGGCTCAGAAGCACCCCCTAACTTGGTACAAGGTGAGGGTTCTGTGACGCCCAACAGTTTAACTCTCTTGTTTTCCGACGAAATTCCTGAGAATCCATTGTTATGTTACTGTTCCAGACAAATTTTGCTGCACCAAAAGGTAACGATCCATTAGCATTAGACATGGGTAGCATGGGAAAAGGTCAGATATGGATAAATGGACGAAGTATAGGACGTCACTGGCCTGCATACATAGCTCAAGGAAATTGTGACACTTGCAACTATGCTGGATACTTCACAGAGAACAAATGTCGAACAAACTGTGGAGAGCCTTCACAAAGATGGTAGGATAAATGCAGGACTATCAATTTGGAGGAAAAAAAAAAAAACCTATCCAATTTTCAGTAACTTGCTCATGGAACTGAGAATTTGTTCATACTCTAATAAATTTCAGGTACCATGTTCCACGTTCATGGCTTAGATCAACCGGAAACTCATTGGTCGTGTTTGAAGAAGTAGGTGGTGATCCATCTGGAATTTCTTTGGTAAGAAGAACCACAGGAGGCCAAAGTATATACTAATGATGCAATTGGCAAAGCCAAACACAGACTGCCAACTAGTTGCAAAGATGCCGTGTACATAGACAAGCTATTATACTGTCAGAACTCAAAAGAGCTCCATAAATCATAGTAGACTACACATTATAAGGTTAAAATGTTTAGTCCTCAGATACTCTCATACAGGTAGTAACTAGCTTCCTGGGGGGTTTCATTCTCTCTTTTGTAAGGAAAGTATTTTCTCTGCAAGAAATATTTTGAAAAGGAATAAAATCAGTTAACAATGGATTTGGATAATTTTTAGCTTGAAAACTTTTGCAGATCTGTTTCTTCTACTTAGCTTGCTAGTTCAACGATATTACATCATCTCGCATATCTAAATATAGAAGCAACCCCCAAACATTTATGTGTCTTCCAATCATCAAACATAAATGACACAGATACTACACCAAAACTTGGGGGAGGTCAAACTTTGATGGGGAAATGGCAATTACTTTTTCTATAGCACTGCATAACTGCTTTGATTAAACCCAATATCTACCGACAGATGCCAATACTGCAACTCTAACTACATTACTTAATAGCATGATCCTCTCTAGCATTAGCAGCAATACCCGAAAATATGTTGACTGCTCAGCTCAAACAAACCACGGAATCTTTACCAATACACTTAAAGTAGGCATTTCACAATTTCAATATTGTTTTCAAGTTAAGAGTCCTTCATCGTCTATCCATATAACAGGTTAATCCTCTCACACTAACTATGCACTTAGAGACTGTATGATAATTAGCTTTCAAACAAGAAGAATTAGACAGAATCAAACGCCCACAAAACCAAGCGCGTAGCAAATCAAGAACTTAGGAGCTGAAGCACAAAGGACAACTGACCTGCACTGCCTTGCATATCCAAAACCCTAACCCCCGGGGATCGCATCTGTCAATTAAAAGATCTGGCCCAACCGCCCAAGTAGAAGTTCTCTTGATGGGTCTTGAGTAATTACTGTATCGATTCATACGTGGATACGGAGAGATAGACAGGCAACAGCTTCTTCTAAGAACAAATTGAATTGTGGCTAAGCCCAATAATTCACAAAATTAGTGAGATAATTGGACAATTTTACCTAGGATGGCAGACAACTCCTACTATCTGGGGCCCTATCCTGAGCCCTATCAAGTCTAAGGCTCTCGATTTGATCAGAAATTATTATTTTTATTTTTAAAAAAAATTAGCCACAGACATCGCTTTACTTAAACTAGACGGGCTTTGGATTGAATCAGACCCAAGAAAATGCGATCCAAGGTTCAATTTCAACTCAATCAATTCGGGTCTGGCTCGTTAATATCGGGCCGATTAAAGTCAGGCCTGGACTATTTTACTATCCCTGTTTTTACCTGGCGTATTCAATTATATATTCGTGCTAGTGATAGGGAGAAATAACTCATTATTTATTAGATTTTGAATCTTTTCCATGTAAGGTATTTCGATGTAAAGAATATTAAAATTGGAAGATTTTCAAGAGAAACCATTAATATGGATCAAAGTTAAGGAAGCGCAATCTTAAAATTATAATACAAAAAAAAACTTAATAGGGTAATAATTAAATTTGCATAGGACTTGATTTGTGAACTAGATGGTAAATTTTGATTTACCCCAAACTTAGATAAATTATTAACATTTTTCTAATTTTTTTTATTTATTGAATTGTTGGTAAATCATTGTTGATTAGATGGAAATGAGATCAGTTGTTGCTACCATGATTAAAGAAAAACAAATTATATTTCACCTTTAATTTTTGTTTAAACGTACTAATTTGATAAACAGGCCAAAAAGAGATTTAAGATCTAGAACCTGTTCCTCTTTAGCATCCAATTCCAGATAAAGTGAAAAGTTATTCAAGGCTATATAATGAAGGACAAATCAAATCAATTCAAAAGTAAGAAACGTAAAGAAGAAAGTACTTTTTATATCACAATCATATTATTACAGTTAATGATAGACACAAAAGTAAAAGCATCAGGTAATAATAGCAACAGGCCAGTCCCTCTTCATAGGAACAGATTGTCTGATCTCAAATACCTTGTCCTTTTGTTTTTAAATTATCTCGTAGATGATCCCCTTACAATCTCTTGAATCTTTGATCCTAATGGACTCCAAACATGGGCGAAGTTAAGTTAAGGACTAGGACAAAAAAACGAATTGGACCATCCAATCCCAACTTTGGTTAATAATTAGATATATTACGTCAACAACATTGGCTTTTTCTTTTTGGCCAGCCATCTTAAAAAGCATATTTGAGTAAGAATGTCTCCACTCCATTAGACTAAGAGCAATCAATGAAATCAAAGTTTTAACTGATGTGACTGAAGTGGACAAAAATATCTCACACCTTTCTAACAAAATTTTCATGTGACTATGATGTGATGCTTGATACTCCACTCCATACAACCACCCTGCCTTGACTTAAAGACATTGGATAACTGGGGATGATTGGTTTATACGGAAAAAAATGATAATAAAAATGAGAATGAATATAGTAAAGAATAATAATGAATATTATTACTATAATTATGATGGTTAATTAAGATAAATAAATGATTACTATTACCATTAATAGTGGTTGGTTTATAAAAATACAAAGAAATAAAAAATTATTATAATTTAATTAATTATATTGTAATTAATTAATTACAATATAATTATTAATTAATTAATGAATTATATTTTAATTAATTATATTGTAACTAATTAATAATATTTTAATTAATGAATAATTATATTTTAATTACTTATA
>JAOQMQ010000195.1:10720412-10741280 GCA_027563845.1 Erythroxylum subrotundum
GAATTATATATGTAATTTTCATACTTATTTAATGAATTATTATTTTATATTTTCAATGGGCCTCAAGGAATTTTTTTTAAAATTATTATCTTATGCATTTAGCGAGGTTATTATTTTATCTCATTGGCCCAAGTTGGGACCGGAGAAAACTATTATTTAATCGAGGTTATTAATTTATCGAATATTCATTTATCGAGATTTTACTGTAGGCCAAAAGCATTACCACTAAGTATAATAATTGAGGGGGCGATTGGTTCAAATGAGATAATAGTAATAAGAATGAGAATGATTATTACTAAAAAGATTTTAACAAAAAGAAAAAGAATGGAGTGTCACTGGGGTGACAACTACTATCATGCTTGTGACACTTGCCCATTACTCAGGAATGATTTTCATTCTTCTAATATTTGGGGGGTATCAAGTAATTCTCGAAAGTCTGATATCAAAATATTATCCCTATAATTATACTAATCAACCAATCACTCGTTATTCATTCCTTACCCATTGAACCATTCTCAAACTCATTATCTAAGCATCCCCTGATATAATATGACAAGAAAAATTAATGATTAGTTATTGATTAAGAGTAAAATAATCAATTAATTTTTATATATTTAAAACATGAAATATATTAAAATATAATAAATTCATCATCTTACTTATTAGTATTGATATAAAGATAATGAACTATATCATAAAACTACTAAATATATTATTAATTATTAATAAAAATAAAAATAACATTACATAGTCAGCATTATTATAATGGTTAAATAAGTAACACTACGTCATTATGATAAATGAATAAAAGACTATGAAATTTCATAATTTTATTTATTAATAATAAAATCAATCAAACTATTATTAATTATTTATAATATAAAATATAAATAAGATTGTTTAATATCTTATATATTAATATCATTACATATTAAAATAAAATTTTAATGAAAAGACTTAATTTATTATCATAATAAATTGATCAATATATTATTAATTAGTACCACAACAACATCAACGCCGAGTAAAATCTCGCTGAGACACAAGGTCTAAGAGATCCAGTAGTACGCAACCTTAATCCTAACGAGAAGAGAAGCTTTTTCCAAAATATTATTAATTAGTAATAAAATATAATTATTAATTTATAAATAAATATTAAATAATGAGAAGTTTTACAATTTTTATCGATAAAAGTTAATTAAGTTAATTTTTAGCTATTTATAAACTATAAAATACAAATAAAATTGATATTTTTAATTTTAAATAAAATAATATTATATATTAAATATATAATGGTATGTAAATAGGATAACCCAGTAAATCAATTTATTTATATATATATATGGCTACTGAGCTTTGCTAATGTTTGTATTATGCTTATGTTTTTATAAAAAGTGATTTTCAAATCAAAATAAAATTTTTGTTGAATTGGTGAAATCACAAAAAAGGTCTTTTACCTTAAAAAAAATAGTAAAATGAGCAATTTAATTTGAATATCCTTTTTATAATCTAAACAATTATTTTCTGTAATTTCTTCACTTGAATACTCCAACTTACCAAAATTTGTTGACTTCCTATCATTATATGTCAAGTCTTTTGAATCCTTGGATGCTTTATTTATTGGATACTAGTGGGAGCCTTGGTGGTTGCCTTAGCAAGTGCTATAATGGTTGTTCTAGTGGATGCTTTAATATGTGCCTCAGTGGGTGCTTCATTGGCTACTTCAGTGCCTATTACAACGATGCCTCAATGGTTGCTACATTGCTTACTTCATTGCATATTGGGCCATCATTATCTTTAATTACTTTAATAGGTATATCTATTATAGGGTCTTTAAATGTACATAATTTAGAATACATCTCACCATCCAAATACACCTTAATTGTCTTTTTTTTTTCTTTTTTTTTTGTTTTGTCCACGAGGTGTCCTAAGAGGGTCTCAACTGTGGGAAGGTACCTTTAAGCTATCCACATCCAAACTAATCCGCTCTCGCATCGGGTTAGCCCGTAAGAGGTAAAGTGTTGGCTAAACAAATTTTTTTCTTCTTAATTGTTTGTATCTATGCCTTTACATCATTATCATTTTGCAATGACCTAAAACTATCTTCAAATGATTCATGCAGGAATTTACATACTTTCTCATACCCTGACCTCTTAGTATAGAACATTAAATCAATCAAGATTATCTCATCCACCTCAATATCAAAACAATATTTCTCTTTACCTTCATCATATCTCACATTTGGTTTGAACTTGAAACATCCATCATACAAGCACTAGAACCTAATTTCAAGGTTAGATGTAGCAGCCATTTTTCAACTGGGATCTACAAGATTAAACCTTATGTTATATAAGAGAAAAAGAAAACCAAACATAGTTTAATAGAGAATAATCCAAAATTTCATAACTGATAATAAATTACAAACATCCATTATCCATTATGAAATTGTAATATTACATCAGCTAAAGCAAAACCTAAGTTATACAACATTTTGTGGCAATGAGCTTATCCTAAATTACAGGCTATTCACAGCTCAAATGTTAACTAGTAATACATAATGGAGAACATTCCAAATGTCATAAAATTGAATAAATTATGTCATTTAGCCTTTAGGGAAATAATTATCTTAGCTATTAAACTTAGCCCAACACTACCAACTTTGATAGACAACAATACAAATGCATTTCAAGATAAATTACAAATCAAATTCATGTTAATAAAACCAAATAGAAAACCAAATTGGCATAGTGGAAGTCCATTACCTTCAAAGTGGAGTAACAAAGAGATAGATGGCCAAACTCCTACTTTGCAATTCAATATATTTGCAAGAACAACAAATGAAAAGAATGAATTAAAAGTCTAATAGAAAACTCTAATTAAAAACCTAAACGAAAAACACATAATGGAAAAATCCTAAATTGCAACACCTAATTGAAAACCCCTAATTAAATACCATTTATTGAAAAACTTTAAATTGGAAACCCTTAATTAAAGACCCTACATTACAAACTCTAAAATGAAAGAATCCTTAATTTAAAACCCTAACAAAAAATCTCACTGCAAACCTTAGTTGAAAACCTCTAATTAAAGACCCCAGTAGAAAAACCCTAATTGAAGACTCTAACAAAAACCTCTAAAATAATAGGAGTGTAAAGGCACCCAATGTTCTCGTATCGTATGACCTCGTTTTCACATTATCCATTAGGTTTTGGGATAGAGAATAATGTCAATTAAATTGATTAACTAATCTATAAATGCATAAAGTATATTAAAGCAAGTTATTAAAATTGGAATAATTCCAAAGCTCTAATCCCAAAGGAACTATATTACTATATATATTAAGCCTAACTAAACAAAACACTAGAATAAACAAGATTTAGGAATATAATTAAATTGATAAACTAATGAAAAATAAGACACTTGAACTAGTGCAAGAGATCAAGAAGACAAACATTAGAGCTTCAGAGTTCACTTATGCAGAATTTCACAAATGCACTGAATTATATATGTTTGTTTAAATAACAATTAACCCAAAATATAAATGCCCTCTAACGAAGCAGACATGTATATCTAATTATGCAACTCAGTACTTATTACACTTCTAAGACCAGTGGTGATCTTGTTCTAGAAGTTGCTACCAATTATGCTTTATATCCCACATTGGTTTTGTTCTGGGTCTTGAACAAAGTTGTAGTCCTTTGAATTAGCTTTCAAATGCCTCCAAAATCAAACAATTACAGAGAAAGTTATAGGTAAATTTGTGCTTGCTCTTTAAATTCATCATCTACACAACAATGAACCAAAAATAAGAGAATATCATATAATTCTACACAAAAGCACTAAATCACAATTAAATTAGTACCTACAAATAGAAAAATATAGACCTACCACAAATCTTTACAGTATTCAATAAACCAAGATTTAAAGTGAAAAATAATAAATCTTATAACTTAACATAGTAATCCTTAAAATGCATTTCCCAATCTTATGGGTAAGTGATATGTATATGGACTTTTATCTAGTTTAGAAATACTCTCACTCTCCTATGGCTGCATCTAAGAGAAATGACGTGGAAGAGAAGGTGCATTTGAACAAACGAAGGGTAAAAGAATGGTGATTAGTATTATGAAATAATTGCATAGCTAAGTCAGACGAGAAAAAGACGCTTCGTCTATTTATCAGCCTGACATTTTGAAGATCTATCAAAAATAAGATGTAGTTTATTATTTCCAAAAATTCAATTATTGATTTTGTCTAACTCATTCTTTTATATTCATTTTGTTCAAATTTACAATAAGTAATTCTATTTGCAAAAATAGAATATAATATATTTAGGAATTGTTTTATAATTTTTTAAATAATTTTGGTACGGCAAAAGACCATATGTTGGGTCAGTATTTGTTGATTGTCCAATTCTTTCAGCGGCCCATTTCTTCAGGCATAACTTAATGCGACACACACAAGCTCATTGAATTTGCAACCAATAACTTGAATTAAGCTGGTTTCTCAGGAGTATGCCTCTGACTCCTCCCTCCTTTTTATTTGCCGGTAATTCAGTATTCCCCAATCCAACACATCTGAACGTAACTTGAAAAATTAAAGAGGAAAGGACTGGGCGGTATGATATGAAACAGAAAGTAGTTACGTGAGGTGTCAAATTAAAAGGCTGCAAATACCATAGGGCTGAAAAAAGAGTCTGTATCTGTATGTACACATGCATGCATATGTCCTTTTTTACTGTACCCATTCCATACCTCTTTACAATTTCCAAAACACGACAAATGCCTCCTCTTCCTCTAAAAACTTACCGCTACTATTTACTATTTACTCTTGTCATTCCTGTTTCACCCACCCTTTTGACCCTCTTCAAACATAACTCACATGTCAAACAAGTAGTCTTCCTCCAATAACCTCACTACACGTTCATCGTCCAACTCCCATTCCCATTCCCACTCCAACTTCACCCCGTCACCTCCCACGCCGCCGTCCACCGACCACAGCACGTCCTGCTTCCCTATCATCTCACCACGCGCTCCGTTGTTTGCGTTCCCCGACCCACACGAGCCCTCCACGCCAACGCCTTTCACCATCATCCCTCCCATGTCCACACTCGCCATCACCGACGAGTCGGAGTCCGAATACGACGAGCCGCAGCTCTCTTCGTTACCGTTTATGGTGATGTACGACGAGGACGACTGAAATATCAACGACGAGAAGGAGTAGGGGTTCTCGATGAACTTCACTCTTGTGGCAGTTGTGGACTCCGTGTCTGAGCTGGCGTCTAGAAACTTCATGAGCTCTCCCACAGTGCCGTCGTCCACCGACAACCAGGGTACAATGTCCTCGCCGATATCGGCTTGAGTAACGGCCAGTGTGCGCGGCGCTTTGAGCGTCGTCTCGTTAACGGCATCAGGAGCTTCCCTCTTTCTGGACTCGTCCATTGTAGCGAGTGATAAGAGAGAGAAGAGAATGAATAGTAAAAATGACAAGTGGTAGGTGCAGTTGAGGGCTGAAGGGGGTGGGTGGTATTAAATACTACATACATTTAAGATGTTTGAATTGTAATAAACGGCGTGAGCACTGAGTAGGATTGTATTTGTATTTTGAAGGGGAGGCATGGGTCCCAAATTTTAATTTCTGGTATCGGGAGGATACAGGTGAGCTGTTCATGCCACGTGTAAGTGACGGAAATTGGCGGGAAAAATAGGGTAAGTTGTGGCCAAGACGGGCAACTTTTTTTGTATTCGTAGAGAATGGGGCGTTACGTTGTTTATATTAACTAATTCATAAACAGACAGACACTATTCTAGACTAGTCCACACTCACTCAGGCTTTTTATGACAGACAGACACACTATTCTAGTCCACACTCACTCAGGCTTTTCATGTTGAAATTACAGTTTCCAACAATGACTGCTTCACGTTTGTTTGCATACTGTCAATTACTTGGAGCAAAAGTTGAATCCCCAACTCTAAAAGCTCCCCATATTTTGGCCCGACGAAGTAGCTAGGGGATGTAAATCAGGTATTCAGCAGCCTGCTAAGAGTGAAGTGAGCAGCCCACAGGCTTATAAGGAGCCTACCCTCAAAGCTCACAAGGGGCTCAAAAATGTTGCTCTTACACTGTAAGCCGTGGAACTCGAACCTTGCACCTTGGAGCAAATCTGCCCCTCCAAAACCAACTGAGCTACTATATATATACAAAGATGCATTGCAAAGGAATATCTAATAAATTTTTTTATCAAGCCTTTACAAAATCTGACGGTAGCTTGTTTTGTCACAGGATAAGTCAGTCAATTGAGTTGGGAGGCAATCACAAGAAGAAAATAGCTTGATGATGATGAAAGAAATCGATTCCAAGCTTAGAAGGGAAAGGGCGGCCAAAACCAATCCCACTTAACGCCTAACAAATATGTGTCTCCTATTGCTAAGCCTTGAGCACGAACGACCCACTCCCACACCCTACTGATTTCAAGGCACAACATATATCATCACAGTCAATCTGAAACAACCATTCTAAGAACGACTTGGTTTTAGTTCTTTCATAGAATAACTTTCAAAGCATTATCCAAGAACAGAAAGAGATGTACATCCACAAACTACATGCATCGGCATCCCTACCAATTTCTTTATGTTCAAATTGAAAATTACAACACAGCTAAATCACAATATGAACTCACTGCTAGAGTTCTTTGCATGGTTCCTAACAGTTAATCCATATTTGACTCCTCACGCCTTCGAACCACATGAAACAACATGCGACTTGAACTTTTCAAGCTCGGTCAAAACCTCATCCTCTGGCCGATAGAGTAAATCACTCATTCGCCATATCTGTTTTTACCAACAAAACCTTTTTCTTTTAGAATCTATCTTCATTATGCCATTTATCTTATCAAAATCAAGAAACCTTTTAAAAAGTAATCAGATAGATTGAAAGCAAGTAGAGAGGAAAACTACTCGCCTGCAATGTGCCCCCTCCACCAGTTGTATCACAATCATCAGACACACTGACAACCGTCCAAGGATCATATGTGTTCCAGTGGAAATCAACAACCTTGTCCCTATATACAAGAGTCAAAGTTTGGAATCATATGCAGCTAGATCAAAAATTTCACAATCTGCCCTATTTCAAACAGTATCAAATATGATCACTTATTTTCAGAGAATTAAGAACTATTTAGTAATCTTTTATGTTCTTAAGTCAGACTGCAGAACTACAGTTAATTTTGTTTTAGGATGAAGTTCATGGAGGCAAGGTGGATAATTTTATTCAATAGCTATAAAGAGAAAAACAAGTCTGGATAATAAATTCTGTTAATGTGAATAAAGAATGCTCATAGGATAGGACCTGACATTCCCTCAAAGTTGTTACTTCTTTTCCAAAAATAGCTACAGCTAAGCTAAAAAATACACAATACGCTAATAATTGCAAAGAAAACTGTCATTCCTACAAATCAATTTGATAGAAAAACTCGGACAAACAAATATATTGAACTCACTTTGCAGAACCATCTGTTTGTGCAATTAACTAACATCTTTCACATTTTAATATCAAAGGACAAAAAATGAACTTTATTTAACCTGTGCCCTGCGTGCCGGAAAAACAATCCTTGAGGATTACTTGCGCCTCTAGTTGCATGCTCACTCTTTTTACCAACCTGCAAAACGATGAGGACCAAACTCATGCCTAAGCCAGACAAGCAGAGCAGCTAAATAAGACTTTTCAATGCTTATAGTCAAAGCTGCAGAATTTTTCAACATGCCAAACAATTCCAAAATTTTATCAGTTCATGGTGATTTTGTTGCTCATACTAAACACATCCACAAGTTTTTGTAAACATGACACATTGATGGGGATGAGTTATGTGCATGGCTGCGTCAGCAGCCTGACCAGTTTTCATGCTTTCCAATTATTCAATGTGAAATTAAATTCATATGGTACTTCTGCAAATGCCCATCCAAAATACCATCTATAGGCACTACAAAATAAAGCAATATGCATGGTCTTCACATGTTCAGTGTCAATTAACTAATTATAAAACAATATTTGTACACTTTCACCAGCTTCTTTGAAAGATGTGCGACCTTTTTCAGACAGTTAAAAGAAACAGGAACCAAACAAATCTTCTAAAAGTTAGTTATGTCAAACATACAGTGTTATTCAGGTCAAAGAAACATCTCAAATGCTGCAAATTTATTAATAGACCAAGAATAGTACTAAGATGTTAACTTCAATACCTTCTCGTAATCCCAAATGTTTAAGAGGCCATCTTCTGCAGAACTTCCAAACACTGAAGACTTATCTGGAAACCACTGGAAAAGAGTGGAGAAATTGAATTATAGACTTCCAGGCAAAACACTTCTCAGCCACAGATGTACCTTGAAAAGAATAAAGGAAGATACAAGTTGAAGTATGTATAGTACCTGTACACACAATACAGCAGCTTTGTGCCCTTCAAATGTATTGACTGGGGACCCAACTCCATTGGAAGTGAGATTCCTTCGGTCAAACATGCGAACAGAATTATCTGCTGACCTGGAAAAAAAATAAATTTCCAAAGCTTCTCTTGTCAAAATAAGAACACAACAAATAACACAAAAAGCACCTTATTTGCAATAATAAAAAATTGAACCGTACTGGTTCAACCATAAAAATCTTAAACCGGCCCAATTTTTAGTTCAATTTTCAATTTTTCTATTCGATTTATTTTAATAACCTTTATTATTTAAAAATCTGCTGGTTTTTGGAAAGAAACGAGTTTTTATAAACTAAAATAAACTAATTAATTTTCATTTAACATTTTTCTTTTTCAATCCTATTTCAAAATCTTTAATCTTTTTCAATCTTTATTATATATAGTTTTGAAACGGTCTACTACCAGTTGAATCTTTAAATCTTAAACCTCTTATCTTATCGGTTTAATTTTCGATCTGATTTTTAGAACATTATGATGAAAATCAAAATAGTGATTTAGGAGAAATTATTTCCTAATCATAAAATAGGAAACAAGAGAATATCATGGATATTTACTCTAGGAAATTGATGTAAATAAGGGATTATTGCTGTAAATAGGAAATATTTTAATTACCTAAATTAAGCTAGGACTTGTGTATATATTCATAGGAACTTGTGCCGCAGAATAAGAAAAAAGATTACTTCTTTCTTTATGGTATCAAAGCCCAGGATGCTTTAACTCGTAGTTTCTTTTTTCTAACATTTACTTGGCCTTCATTGCCAATAGGGCCTTCTGGAAAACAGATGGCTAAATCTATTAACAGCAAAAACCCCAACATGGAGATCTCTTCCTCCTCTAAAATCTCCTCTGTTGGCAATTCCAAAATTTACACCCCTACCCATATTGGTGAATTACAAACCTTGTTTCCATCGTTTCCATCTTACCAACTCAATGGTAAAAACTACCTTCACTGGTTACAAATGGTTAAGACTTTCTTTAACGGCAAGGGAAAGCCTGCTGTTTTGGATCCCAAGTTTGAGGCTTGGGATGTAGAGGATTCCTTAATCATGTCATGGCTTTGGAACTCTATGGAACCAGACATTAGAGGTGCTTACATGTTCCTCTCATCTGCTAAGGAGATATGGGATGTTGTTACTCAATCTTATTCTAAGGTAAATGATGCCTCTTTAATTTATGAGATTAAGACCAGAATCTCATCTATCAAGCAAGGTATGCACTCTGTCACTGAATATTAAAATCTGATGAAGAGTTTGGCTTGAGTTGGATCATTATCAAAATTTTAAAATGCTATGCAGTGAAGAAAGTGTAATTACAAAAGTTTGTAGAAAGGGAATGAATTTTTTAATTGTTAGCAAGTCTTAATGTTGAATTTGACCAACTTCGGGTTCAAATACTTGGTAAAGACCCTTTACCGTCTTTTAATGAGGCCTTCTCACTCATCCAAGCAGAAGAGAGCCGGAGAATTGTGATGTTTGAATCCAAGTCTGCTGACAACTTAGCATTCATGTCTATGAAAACCAACAAAGAAGCCCTTAACCACCACCAACAGAATCCTCAAAAGAAGGAAGCTATCTGGTGCAGTTTTTGTAAGAAGCCTCGTCACACTAGAAAGACCTGCTGCAAGTTACATGGGAAGCCACAGAAAGCACGGAAAGAAGGGGCAAACAAAGATGGACAGGCTAAAGCCCACTTCACTGAACCTACAAACTGTGGAGATTCTGATCAAGCTAGATCAAAATCAAAAGGATTTAACAAAGAAGGGATTGAGCGCCTAAAGAGCATTTTGAATTCCCTGGAAGGAGTTGGTGCATCATGTTCATTAGCCCAATTAGGTGATTTTTCTGATTCACATGCTCTTAGTGCCTCATTAGTGTCTCCTAGGGATTCTTGGGACGTAAACTCAAAGTGCTACAGACCATATGAATACCTCTCATCATTCTTTTATTTCTATAACCCTTGTCCTAGCAACAGAAAAGTTAAAGTTGCAGAGGGCTCTCTTACTACTGTTGCAGGTCAAGGAACCATTCCTTTGCCCCCTAATCTTCTCTTGAAAAGAGTACTATATGTTCCCAAACTTTCTGCCAATCTTTTGCCCATTAAAAGATTTACCAGAGACTTGAATTGCTTTGCCATCTTTGATCCTAATTATTGTGTATTTCAAGATCGAGAAACGGGGAAGATGATTGGGCATGCTAAGGAAAAGGATGGACTCTACCTTCTGGAGTCTAATAGTGGAGACAAAACCTCACATCCCTCCTTGACTTTCATGATCAGAGATACTCTTAACCTTATTTGGCTTCACCATTATCGTTTAGGTCATCCTTCTTTTAGTTATTGAGAACCATGTTTCCTAATTTGTTTAAAAACAATGATCCTAACAGTTTCCATTGTGACGTGTGTGAGTTTGCCAAACATTGCCGTACTTCCTTTCCTTTGAGCAATAATAAATTTGAATTTCCTTTTGCTTTGATTCATTATGATATATGGGGACCTTCAAGGATAGCTAATGTGTCAGGAGCTAAGTGGTTTGTTACCTTTATTGATGATTGCACAAGGGTCATGATAGAAATACCAAAAGAGGTTGGTATTATTTACGTATTCAATAGGTTCTGTAATAGAACTCCTCCTGGAAAATAGCTCCAGGCCTATACGATATCTGTATAATCAGTATATGAATCACGATATCCCCCCTACTAAGCAGATTACTCTCTATATGCCTTTCTCCCGTACCCCCCTCACTACAACCTCTCTCCATAACTAACTCATAACAACCTAGCTTATGTGGCATTTGCCCCCTTACCCATCTTTACCCCTACGGATGTAGGTTTGAATGGGTTTAGTCGGCTGATCGTTAGCACCAACAGGCTGTATGCATGGAGTGGTGCTGACAGGTCACGTGGGTCTTTCTCATGAAAAACAAATCGAAGGTCGGTGAGATTTTTCCTAATTTCTTCCACAAGATAAAAGCCCAGTTTGGGGTGAGCATAAAAGGGGTCAGGAGTGATAATGCCAGGGAATACTTTAATCAAACCTTATCTTCTTTCTTTCAACGTGAAGGCATTATCCATTTTTCATCTTGTGTTGAGACACCTCAACAAAATGCGGTGGCTGAGCGTAAAAATAGACATTTACTTGAAGTCACTAGAGCATTATATCAAATGAATGTCCCTAAACACTATTGGGGAAAGGCTGTTTTAACTGGAGTTCACTTGATAAACAGATTGCCTTCACGACCTCTAGAGTTCAAAACACCAGTAGAAATGCTCCATAATTTCTTCCCCAACTTTAATATAAATAGTCTAACTCCAAGGGTGTTTGGATGTGTTAGTTTTATTCATATTCATGCTCACAATAGGGGAAAACTTGACCCACAAGCCCTAAAGTGCATCTTTGATGGCTACTCTCCTACGCCAAAAGGGTATAAATGTTTTCATCCTCCCTCACATAAAATTCTTCAAGGACGTGTCATTTGTTGAGAGTCATGTCATTTGTTGAGAGTCAATCTTTCTTTCCTAATTTACCAAAAAAAAAATCCTTCTTCCCTAATACTTATCTTCAAGGGGAGAAGGGGAATTCTGCGGAAGATAAGTATAGGGAGCCTAACTTCTTACTTGATTTATCTTTCTCAAATACACAGACTGTGTCAGCCACTACTGTCCCTACACCACCTAACCAATCTAACCAAAATAAGGAAGAAAGTGCCCAGCCAAAGACCTCAAAAAATACTGCACCTATCCCTAACAAGCCTCTCTTAGTCTACTCACGAAGAGATACTGTCCAAACCTTACCAGAGCAAGCTCAAAGATCCAACCCGGAATCAGGTACTGAAATACAAAACCCTAAACTTGATGATTTCTATGTCCCTATAGCTCTTAGGAAAGGCACACGAACATGCACTAAATACCCAATTTCACGCTACACTTCACTTGACAAATGTTTTCCAAGCCAGAAATGTTTTCTTACAAAAATAAATTCAAGTTCCACACCACAAACACTTGATGAGGCACTTAGGGATAGGAATTGGAAAAATGCCATGGATGATGAGATGAATGCATTAATTAAGAATCAAACATGGGAAATAGTGGATTCACCAAAGGGAAAAATACCAGGAGGATGTAAATGGGTATTCACAATTAAATATAAAGCAAATGGTTCATTGGAAAGATATAAAGCAAGGCTAGTAGCTACGGGGTATACTCAAACTTCTGGGGTTGATTATCTTGAAACTTTTGCCCCAGTAGCAAAAAAAAACACTATACATATACTGTTATCCTTGGCAGCTAATTTTGATTGGCCTGTTCAGCAATTTGATGTAAAGAATGCCTTTTTACATGGTAATCTAAATGAAGAAGTAAACATGGCAGCCCCTCCTGGATTTGAAGATAAGTTTCGGAATAGAGGATGCAAATTAAAGAAAGCCTTGTATGGCCTTAAACAATCTCCTCGGGCATGGTTTGGGAGATTCACAAAGGCTATGCTGGAAATGAAGTACAAGCAAAGTCAAAGAGATCGCACTCTATTTATCAAATTTGTTGCAAAAAACGAAATGACAGCCCTCATTGTTTATGTGGATGACATTATAGTCACAGGTAATGATCTTGAAGAGATGAAATACCTCAAACTTAAACTTGCCCAAGAGTTTGAAATCAAAGATTTGGGGAAGTTGAAACATTTTTGGGCATAGAAGTAGCTCGTTCGAAAGAGGGAATTTTTATATCCCAACGCAAGTATATTCTGGATCTTCTAGAAGAAACTGAAATGATGGGGTGCAAACCGATTGATACACCTATAGAACATAATCATAAACTAAGCGAGGCCAAAGATGATGAACCTGTTGACAGAGGGAGGTATCAAAGACTAGTGGGAAGACTAATTAATTTGTCACATACCAGGCCTGACATAGCATATGCAATAAGTGTAATTAGTTAGTTCATGCATGACCCTAAAAATGTCCATCTTCAAGCAGTGTATAGGGTATTGAGGTACCTTAAAACTACCCGTGGCAGAGGGATTATGTTTAAGAAAAATGACAATAAAACAGTTGAAGCTTATACGGATGTAGATTGGGCAAGTTCAAGCATTGATAGAAGGCCAACCACTGGGTACTACACTATGTTTTTGAGTAATCTTTATCACTTCGAGAAGTAAGAAGCAGTCAGTTGTGGCTAAATCAAGTGTTGAGGCAGAGTTTAGAGCTATGGCTCACGGTATATGTGAGCTCTAGTGGATTCGTATCATCCTGAATGATTTGAAAGTTAGGTGGCAAAGACCTATGAAGCTCTACTGTGATAATAACTCGGCTATTAGTATTGCTCACAACCCGGTACAGCATAACAGAACTAAACACATTGAGATTGATAGGCACTTCATTAAAGAAAAATTGGAAAGTGGGCTTATTTGCACCCAATACGTTCCCACTGCCAAACAGATGGCAGATGTATTGACTAAGGGGTTGGCAAATGCACAATTTCAAGATGTTATAAGCAAGCTAGGAATGCAAGACATCTATGCACCTACTAGGGGAGTGATGAAAATCAAAACAATGATTTAGGAGAAATTATTTCCTAATCATAAAATAGGAAACAAGAGGATATCATGGATATTTACTTTAGGAAATTTCTATAAATAGGGGATATTGCTGTAAATAGGAAATATTTTAGTTACCTAAATTAAGCTAGGACTTGTGTATATTCAAAGGCATTTGTTGTGCAATAAAAAAAAAAGATTACTTCTTTCTTCAATATGTCCTTGTAGCTCTTAGAAAAGGCACACGAACATGCACAAAATACCCAATTTCACACTACACTTCACTTGACAAATGTTTTCCAAGCCATAAATGTTTTCTTACAAAAAATAAATTCAGATTCCACACCACAAACACTTGATGAGGCACTTAGGGATAGGAATTGGAAAAATGCCATGGATGATGAGATGAATGCATTAACTAAGAATCAAACGTGGGAAATAGTGGATTCACCAAAAGGAAAAAAAACTAGTAGGATGTAAATGGCTATTCACAATTAAATATAAAGCAGATGGTTCATTGGAAAGATATAAAGCAAGGCTAGCAGCTAAGGGGTATACTCAAAATTATGGGGTTAATTAAATTGAAACTTTTGCCCCAATAGCAAAAATGAACACTATACGTATACTGGAAGGTAATTTGGATTAGCCTATGCAGCAATTTGATATCAAGAATGCCTTTTTACATGGCAATCTAAATGAAGAAGTGTACATGACAGCCCCTCCTGGATTTGAAGATAAGTTTGGGAATAAAGTATGCAAATTAAAGAAACCCTTGTATGGCCTTAAATAATCTCCTCGGGCATGGCTTGGGAGATTCACAAAGGTTATGCTAGAAATGATGTACACCCAAAGTCAAGGAGACCACTCTATTTATTAAATTTGTTGCAAAAAACAAAGTGACACCCCTCATTGTTTATGTGGATGACATCATAGTCACAGGTAATGATCTTGAAGAGATGAAACACCTCAAACTTAAACTTGCCCAAGAGTTTGAAATCAAAGATTTGGGGAAGTTGAAATTTTTTTGGGCATAGAAATAGCTTGTTCGAAAGAGGGAATTTTTCTATCCAAACACAAGTGTATTCTGGATCTTCTAGAAGAAACAGGAATGATGGGGTGCAAACCGATTGATACACCTATAGAACAGAATCATAGACTAAGCAAGGCCAAAAATGATGAACCAGTTGACAGGGGGAGGTATCAAAGACTAGTGGGAAGACTAATTTATTTATCACATACCAAGCTTGACATAGCATATACAATAAGTGTAATTAGTTAGTTCATGCATGACCCTAAAAATGTCCATCTTCAAGTAGTGTATAGGGTATTGAGGTACCTTAAAACTACCCGTGGCAGAGGGATTATGTTTAAGAAACATGACAATAAAACAATTGAAGCTTATACAGATGCAGATTGGGCAAGTTCAAGCATTGATAGAAGGTCAACCACTGGGTACTGCACTATGTTTTTGGGCAATCTTATCACTTGGAGAAGTAAGAAGCAATTAATTGTGGCTAGATCAAGTACTAAGGCAGAGTTTAGAGCTATGGCTCACGGTCTACGTGAACTCTTGTGGATTCGTATCATCCTGAATGATTTGAAAGTTAGGTGGCAAGGACCTATGAAGCTCTACTGTGATAATAACTCAGCTATTAGTATTGCTCACAACCCGGCACAACATGACAGAACTAAACACATTGAGATTGATAGGCACTTCATTAAAGAAAATTGGAAAGTGGGCTTATTTGCACCACATACGTTCCACTACCAAACAGTGGCAGATGTATTGACTAAGGAGTTGGCAAATGCACAATTTCAAGATGTTATAAGCAAGATGGGAATGCAAGACATCTATGCACCTACCCGCTTGAGGGGGAGTGATGAAAATCATAACAGTGATTTAGGAGAAATTATTTCCTAATCATAAAATAGGAAACAAGAGGATATCATGGATATTTACTTTAGGAAATTGTTGTAAATAGGGGATATTGTTGTAAATAGGAAATATTTTAGTTACCTAAATTAAGCTAGGACTTGTGTATATATTCAAAGGCACATGTGCAAAATAAGAAAAAAGATTACTTCTTTCTTCACATTGCTTATTTATGTGTATGACATACCCATGATTATATAAAACAGCACACTTACAAAGGAAAATAAAAGAAAAATATACCCAGTTAAAATAAGATTATCATCGTGGGGATTCCAATCAACACAGTGAAGATCAGCATTATGAGCTTTTTCAACCTGTCAATGAAACACAGAAAAACGGTTGCACCTAAGTTTTTATATCACAAGCCGAACAAAGTATTTACAGAAGTATGTCAAAAGGATGCAGATTATGAAATTGCATGCAAAACATGACAACATGTTGATTCAAAAAAGTAATCACTAAAGCAGTAAATGTGGATAATTCATAACTTCAAACTACAGTCTCTATTCATTGTCACTGAATTGAGTGAATAAAAGACACCCAAGATTGTAATGGGAACAAAATAACCCATCAACCACAGAGTCAAACAAAAATCTCCAGGTCTGCAGACCATCAAATAAGAATTAAGGAGCACCTCTTTAGGGCTGATGTTATATAGCTGAGAACCAAATAATAGATGAGATCCAGAAGAATCAATGTCAAGTGTCGTTTCCTCAGGAGTAGAATAAAATCCCTTACAACTAGATCAATAATATATGCTGCAACTGTCATTGAAAAAATTATTTGACACCAAGTTTGTGTCTCACCAGCATAATGAATTGTATTTCCATTGAGAATTAAGAATTTTCATAAACAGGAAAAAGGTTTAACTTGAAAATATTATAAGAATACTTCAAAAACAGAAAGAAGAACAAACCTTGATAACAGGTCCAGTGCCAACTCGAGCATCCCATAATATAAGGCATGAATCATCTCCTACGCTACAGAACTCCTGTGCACTTCAGAAGGATACAAGTACTATCAAAAATAGTACAACAATCTAACATCATCAACAGGCTTTGCTCCCACCATAAGCAATCAGTATATAATAACATGAGAAATTGGGAACAAGCTTAGAAGAATATTACCCCCCTTTTTGTTCAATATTTGACATTGTATGTCTGAAGAAAAGATTTTCTGATAAAGAAACACTTAAAAGGAGGTTTTATTAAGCATATTTCTAGTGAAAATAATAGCCCTACTCTTTTAAAATTAGAAAATGAAATTAATTGTATACCAAAGGACACAGCTCTTTCACATCATACGGAAGATAAACTAAAGAGTTGAACCCCAAAAGGAATAATAGTCGCAGAACAAGTTGCTCAATGCAGTAGAGCCAGGCCAGGTCATGCAAGATACCTTGATGGACAGAATGCGACATCTTCAACTGTATCCTCGTGCCCATGGTAAACACCCCTTGGTCCAACAGAAGGGCTATTAGCATTTTTATCATTACCATCCCCAACCTTTTTAATTGTTGATCCACCTGAAGTCTTGGGTCCTGCTGAATCAGTGGCAGATGACGTGATATGGTCTTGGATGCTCCACAAAACAACAGACCTGTCCTTCCCTGCATTGAAAACTTTTCTGCTGAGAATGAAATCTTAATGAAGACAAAGACATTCCAAGAAGATTTCAAAAAGAAACTAAAATAAAGAACTACAATATTTAGGCAACAAGGTTCATAAACATATTGAAACAGGTATAAACAAGAAACACTTCAACCTCCAGAAAGCACATAAGGTTCAGTTCGGCACATTGCAAGAGCAAATTCTGCATTATCCTGATGTCCAGTCAAAATCTGCAAGAAGAGTTATAGAATAAAATTGTTTTTGCCTTGAAGAAACACTAGTAATTATTTTCTCAATTTCATGCAATGAGTCATCATATCGCAACAGACTGATCTGAATCACGAAATCCAGTATATCCCATTCTTCACTTTATGCAGTAAAAAGAGTGGAATGTCTTGACTGCACTAAGGGCGATGTACCAAAACTGTTGTCAATAATATCATGAAGATGCTGGTAGAATCCAACTAAATTATCAAACTAAAGGGGCAAAGTATCACATTAGAGTAATGAGTATATACCAAATCTGGGTGGGAATTTGTGGCTCCAAGTAAAGCATGGCGGTTGGGTTGGGCTTCAACATCCCATATGAGAACCTTAAGTTTAGAAAGACATAATGCAAACAGAGATAAACATATCAAATAAACAAAATACTCATATGCCTGTATATAGAAAATTATAAACAGGACACTCACCTCAGGGCTGTCAGTATGAGTGGCAACTATCCCACTATTCTGAGGAAGTTCCCTGATTCTGTTTACCTGCAAAACGTTTTAAGGGATCAATGGAAGAAATCTTTGTATAAGTAACGCCATTTTAAATAAAATGTTAAGCCAGTCATATAAATGAGGTGGAGGAGGATTTATTAGAAGCGGACAGGCCTTTAATAGGCATTACAGAACAACTCAAACTGTATAAGTGATGATTCAAAGGATTCCACCAGCTAAAATGTGAAATGAGTATGCTATAGAAATTTAAGCATATTTGAACATAGTTTCTCCGATAGCTTCATACCTCTCCAGGATGTATGATGGTTTTGTGCTTTCTAACAAATGGAGACCGTGCTTCTTCATTGAACTGAAATATAGAGCATCAGGCAAGAGCACAAGCAATTATGCTTAAGAGACAATTCAGTAAATATTAAAGAAGAGAGCCACAACTAATGAGTGAAAGTACAAATGATTTTGCTAACAGCTATAACCTGAGATATGTGCTCTGCAGCAGCAACTCTAGGCTTCACAACTTCACAATTTGCAATGACCAATGTGTTAGGAACACTACCATCAGTCTGGCCATAATCAGAAAAGGAAAAAATTCAGAAGAATTACAAGAAATCCTGTTGCTTCTGTAGTAGGCAAACTAAGTATAAGTCTATAAGTGAACTGAAGAAGGGAAAAAATGGTAATTGCCAAGACAAAGTCATATAGTTAACAACCATGAGAAACCACATAACAACAAGAAAGATGCAAAATAGTCTCAGCCCCAAAGGTCAAACTCCAGAAATGAAAATTCCTTCAGAATTTTTATTCACAATTTCCAAGTTCATTTGACAGGGAAAAACGATACAAGTGCAATAGGGATATGCATTTCAACGCCGATAACCTCGAAACTTGCTCAAGCTGTGAACTTTGCAATGTCAAATTACAAATAAGAAATATGTTAAGAAGAATGATATTTTGCTAGGATTCTTTCTTTTTTTTCACCGTTCTTCCAAAAACTGAATGTAATGCATACACCTACACACCAACTCAAAAGATGGATGCAATTCGAAGTACAAGAGAAGGCATCATAACGGACATGCCTGCTCAGAGAGGTAGAGACGTTGTTTATTTTTGTAAGTGGATTGTTCAAGCTGCGGCCCCCACCTATTGAGAACAAAGTCAAGAAATCAACTAGCCAACAAATAAAAGAAGAGACTAAACAGTTGTTCCAAAAGCTAGAACCATAACGACAGACCTTCATTCACCAAAACTAAAATGAAGAGTACCCATCAAATAGCTCTATAAAATCACCACTTACAAACCATCAAAAGTTATCACTTTGACAAATTACATACACAATAGATCCCAAAGTGATGCAAAAACACACAAAACTTAGAATAAAGATAACGCAACGCAAAGGGCACACAATAATGTAGACCAAAAAACGAAAGAAAGAAAGAACCCTATAAATGAGGGAAGAAAAAGAATCCACATACCGGCAGGAGAGAGAAGGCCAGACAAGGTTATGATTAGCGAGCCAATCATAGAGAACAGGGACCAACGCCTTCCACTGCGTGTACTTCTCGTCAGCAGATGGTTGGTGAGACTTCTTTCCCTCCTTCATTTTGCCCGTACTTTGTTGATATTGTTCCTTTTCATCCTTGGGCTTAGGTTTACGACCTCTCTTCTTCGGCGCTTGACCCTCCATTGTCGACTCTGACACTTTCAGAGTAGAATCTCAACTAAGAAAGAACTCAAGAAAAGAAAAGGAGACAAACCTAAAACCCTGCTCGGACCAACCACGAGAACGAGAAAGACCTACCGCGCGTTGATTGAGCGCGAGACTTTAGGGTAAGTTTACTCGGGAGTTTATTAATGAAGTAAAACAAAATGTAATATTATTTCACGTGGGATGGTTTATAATATAATAGATAAAATTGAAATAGAGGAGGAGAGTTTCATATTTCGTATCATTTTATCTTAAATAGTAAAAATAAAAAACATCTTATTTGAGAAGTTTATGATGTAATGTAAAATGATAAATAACTTTTTACTATATTATATTATAAATATTTCTTCCAAATAACATTTCACTATATTATATTACGAATCTTTCCATTTATCTCAAACAATATTTTTTAATATTAAACCTATTTACATTCGGTTCCATTATAAATAATTCTATTCTATTTCATTTGATGAATTCATTCCATTAAAAATTTTATTTTCAATCAAACGTAACTTAAGGCTGAAGAGGTGAAAATGTTATGAATACCGTACCGAGCTCAGTACCGGATTGGGCTCTGGAACGGAACTGTACCGGTACCGATCAATACCGGGTACCATTTCGGGGAATTTTTTAAATTTATAAAATAGTCCCTAAACGTTTTTAAAATTGCAAAATGATCCTTTAGTATATTATACAGTTATACGGTATACTATTAATTAGCGTTTAAACTTTGGGTTAGGTTATTAATTTGTAAAGTTTGAGTCTAAATTAAATTTGAAAATTGAAAATTTTTATAAATAAAAATAAGAATTTATTCGAAAATATTATTAATTTAAATTAAATTCGTTAACTTAAAATCAAAACTCCTATTTCTAAATCCCGCCTAACCTAAACCC
>JAOQMQ010000195.1:10752820-10763765 GCA_027563845.1 Erythroxylum subrotundum
ATAATAATAATAATAATAATAATAATAATAATAATAATAATAATAATAATAATAATAATAATAATAATAATTTAAAAAGTAATAATAATAATAAAATTATTTAGTGTATATATATGAAATTTAAAGTCATGGGTGATTAAAAAAGTTACATAAATATATAAATATATATCATGCTTATGTTTAATACAAGGATAAACCGAGTCTGCTTCATCATATGGATAGAAATTTGTTAGAAAAAAAGCAGCCTAAGCAAAGCTAAGATAAACTCAATTCCTGTTTTTTGAATGGACTAATACTCGTATCAATGTTTTAGTTCATTTGAACAAACCAATAGATACTATGCCCATAACAACCATCCCATTCGTAATTACTATATAATACTTAATTAATTAATAATTAATAATAACATGCAGGGTTGTGACTTAACATGCACATAAAGTGAATAATTAATAACATGCAAATTAAAATAAAATTAGAGCCGTTAATTCCTAAAATTAATTCAGCATCATACATTTCCAAATTTTACTTATCCTTTTAGATTATTAATTTTTTCTTTCTACTTTTATTAATCCAATTTAAATATTCAAATCTTACATTTTTTTCCCTCTTTTTGCTTACAAAATTTTGTCCAGAATCATAGACTTCTAATTTTCCCTCAAATTTTTTACTTTAACAATAATCATTCGTAACAAAACCTATAAATACATACTCTATAATTTAAAAAATAACTAGGCATTATAAGTCTCTGAATTACCGCTGCTCATTTGCGCAGTGAAAACCTACTAGTTTGTTAACTCAGAGGAAAGTAGTCATGACTTGCCCTGCTTATGTAATTTCTAATTTAAATAATTACTTAAATCTATTTTTATTTAATTTAAAGTGCACCAAATAATTTTACATATATATATATATATATATAGCTAAATTGGTGTAACTAATTACTCCTTTGTGACTGAAAGGATATAGATTTGAGTCACGAAAATAACCTCTTTATAAAATACACAGAAAAATTATATATAATTGATAGCTATCTCTCTACCCTTGCAAAACAAAGACCCTTGTGCATTAGAACAACTCTCTTTTATACATGGCCAAATTGCTAGTATCACTCAGAATTTGATATTGAGATGAAAAAATGAAAGAAAAAGTTGTATACAGTTGGGAGAATCTAACTAAGAAGGGGCAAAGGCTGCTGTTTCTATTATGACTGGACAGACAGACAGAACAGTATTAATTTAGTAATCCCTGATTACTTTTATTGCCTAGAATAGAATAGAATAAAAGAACCATGCATTCCTCGTCAGTTATAGGTGTTCAATGCGAACCTGGCCATTTTCTGAAAACAATCCCATGTTCACTCACGCTTTCCCCTCTCAATCTCCTCATTCTCTGCCAAAACCATCCGCTCCTTCCTGTTGTCAACGGACCAGAACTAGAACATTTTCTCAATCTAAATGATCCAGATGCCTGCCTTTCATAACTCACAGACAACCCCAACAACTCTGATATTGACAATGCCCTCTCTATATCTGGCTCAGAATTGTAATTCACTGCAGTCGTTTGGTTTCCGAAAGGATGAACCCGTCCTGAGCCACCACTCACCCCAGTATCCATATCAATGGATAATTCTTGGCTGATACTTCTTGAACCTGCTTCCTTTTCCCCATCACACTCATTGCATACTAACTTTAAGGCCTGAACAACCTCACCCATGAATGGCCGATGTGATGCTTCCGGCTGAACACACATTGAAGCAATGGCTGCCACTTTGGCCACACTATCAAAAGGAATATCAGGTCCTAGAGATGGATCTATGATGGCTACCAGCCCTTCTCTACTTGTCAGAAATGGATGAGCCCACAAAACAAGATTCTCTTGACCAGGTGGTTGTGACATGTCGACCGGTTTTCTTCCAGTTATGAGCTCAAGAAGCACTACACCGTAGCTGTAGACATCACTCTTCACTAGAAGATGACCAGTCATTGCATATTCTGGAGCCACATAGCTGGATAAAATCATTAGAAATTAATTATTAGCATAAAAAACCCGGAGGAAATCAGGTGTGTATTTGAAAACCTGGCAGGTAAAACATATTCCAAAACAAGAAGGGCACTCCACCACCTTTTCTCATAATCAAAGTTAGATGGTATGTTATGAAGTGGTGGTAACAAGCTCATTAAATTGCTTCTCAAAATCACGAAGATATGCAAAAGAAACCCCTTTAACCCCACTCCAGATTAGAGAAAAGCAATCGTAATCTGGACAGTATCTTTAAAGAATACCATATTATAGCTGCAATCTGAATTCTACGTAGATACTTGTGACAAAGGCTATGGATAATAAGCATTCTTATTGTGAGTTGCGCTTTAGAGATACCTCCACTCTCCACAAAACAAAGGTAAAAGCGCAGTACAGTTTTTATATGCCCTATGATATCATTTTTCTTCAGATGGAGAGAAGAAGTCTCACCCAAAAGTTCCCATGACGCGGGTTGATATGTGTCTATTTTCCTCATCCATGGCAATTCGAGCCAAACCAAAGTCTGAAACTTTTGGTGTGAAATCACGTTCTAACAAGATATTGCTAGACTTGAAATCTCTGTGTATGACATGAGGACTTGAATCCTCATGGAGATAAGCTAGACCTCGAGCTGCACCAAGTGCTATCTTGATCCGGGCATTCCAATCGAGGGGAATAGATTCCTTATCGATCCCTGAATGAGAAGACACAGATTAGAATTGTCATTTTTTCAAGAAACAAAAGACAGGAAAATTTGAAAGCGTAAAGTTTGTTTTTGATCTAGAAGAGCAAAAGTAGTACCGTGTAAATGAGACTCCACACTTCCATTTGGTATGAGCTCATAAACCAAGCAGCGGGCATGCTCTGTGCATATGCCAATCAGCTTCACCAGGTTTCTGTGATGAAGGCGGCTAAGCATTTCAACTTCAGCCAAGAATTCTCGGCCACCTTGTTGATCATCTCTCTTTAGAACTTTGACAGCAACTTTGGTCCCATCTTTGAGAACACCATTATAAACACGACCAAAGCCTCCCTCCCCCAGTATTCTTGAAGCATCAAAGTTGTTAGTAGCTCTTTCTATATCAACTGCACTGAAAGTCTTTGCTGAGCCAGTGTAAGGAGCAACACTAGATCCAAATGACAATGACGCAGAACTCCCACCACTTCCAATCGTTGATCCGGTGGTACCTACAAAATTTACATTTTCTTAATCCATTTACATTTTCTTAATCCATAGCCACTATTCAAGACATTCAGTGGTATGATTTCCACTTAAGTTGAAGTATACATGATGACTAGGCTATAATTGAATAAAAAAGGAAAAGATGATTGCCCAATACTTGAGAAAATAATTATTAAATTCTAACACCAGAAGCTGCTGATCAGGGAAGTTATGAACGTTCACAGCACTTGTAATTCACTCTATCGAACTAGTATACCCCACAGTGGATACGATAAATGCACCATGTTTTATAGTTCCAGGAATTACCTGAAGGTTTTGGCACAGCACGTGACAAAGGCTGTAGAGTCTGTGCTGGTGGACTATCGTGCTCATTATGTTTAAATAGCAAAACCCAAGCTACAGTACAGCATAGAACTAGTGCTACAAAAGCTGATAGCACAATAACAGCAATCATGCCGCCACCAAGCCTGACTTTGTGATGCATTTTTCTTACATCAACACCAAGGGGCTTCATCGTCCTTGCATTATTGTCAATGCCAGAATATGGCACATCATCAACTACGTTAACGTTTGAAGATGCTGAAGGTGGTGGTGCAGGTAGGCCTACAAATGCAGAACCTCTGAATGATTATCCATATAGAACAATCTATGGAAACAAAATGGATGAATAGACACTGGAAATTCACGAACCTGGATAGCGAATGTATAACACTTCATAGACCCCAAAAAGGGAAGTTTTAATGACAACTAGTTTTTTCCAAAACCTCTGAAAAGTGAGAAATGCAGTTGTATTATCAAAATTTTCTCCAACTGGAACCAAATCAATGAGGACAATTGTCTTCTCTGGTTGCTGGCTGGCAGCATTTGCTCCCATAATACGAACTTGACTTTGTTTCATAAAAACACCAGCGGCAATCTCCTGAGCAAGCTCTGAAACCAATGGGAAGAAAGTGTATAATCCAACACTTAAGCGCAGTCCAACTTGCATGGGCAAGACACAGCCACAAGGAGAGCCAGCAGGCGTATTTGTATATGGCTCCATGCAAACAGTAGTTGAACAATCTACAGGCCCAAAAGAAACCAGTGTTAAATGCAGGAACAATTTCCAGAGAGACAGGGACAACAAAAGGTTGAAAATTTCAAAATTGCAAGGTGACAAAATCAGAAGTTTAATTACCTTCATTAGGAGGTGGAGGAGGCAATGCTTGGACAGGTGGCAAGAAGGGCTTCTTTGGACCCCTTGGTAATGATCCAGAAGGAGAAAGAATGGGCACTTGGAAATGCAATCAAATTCAAAAGTATGTAAGCTAATGGTATGACAAAGGATCATGAGCTATACTCTGCAAGGCAAAAAAAGAAGGTAAGAAAATTGGATGATCCTTACTCTCAATCCAGACAGATATTTTCGGAGATGGTGAAGGAGCAGGTGAGACGATGGTTGCTGGTTTAGGAAAGAGGCCATGTGATCCAGAAGCTGAAGGACCTACAAGCAGTAAATCCAATATGTTTTGAGAGCAGTTGTCAAAAAATGATCTAGTCAAGCAGTTATCATTGTGGTACCTGGACCAACCGGAGAAGCATAATGTGTACGCCTTTTTGTCCGTAAAAATGGAGGGATGGAAGGACCTGAAAGGCATGAAAAGAATAAATTTAGATTCACTTTAAGAGCATAATACAAAGCATTTACTTTTATATATGGGAAATATTTTGAAGCGTTAAAAGATAAACCTTGAGCATTTGAAGAGGGAGGATATATCGGATGTGACAAAGCAGCAGCAGGGTGATTAGTGTTGTTTCTTGTGCGGTTTTTCTTATGAAATGGGATAGATGGTGGAGAAGCAGGAGATTGAAACCCTTTACTCGAAGAAGATGATCTAGATGTAACGGGAGCACCACTAGGATGCCTCACAGCTTTGTGCACTGAAAGAGCAACAGCAGAAGAACCTTCACAATACTAGCATGGAAAGACGTAAAATCTCCAAATTGCACGAGATATCAGTGCTTCAGCCCTGTTTAACTAATTTACCTTTGGCTGGTGGATGGGCCACAGGGGGCAAATGCTGGGGTGTCTCATCTGGTGGTGCAGCAAATGGAATTGCGTGTTTGCCTCGTACAGGTGCTAATGCATGAGAAGAATCAGGACCTGTAATGTCATTTTAAATTGCATTAACGTTGGTCCATATTTCCCTTTTGTTTAATAAAAGCAATCACCATTTTGTAACAGAGTCAAAAGTCATATGTCTCTAATCCATATAAACTTAGTAAAACATTCCGCAAATGAAACAATTCAAATTATAAAAGATAATATATGAGAATAAAAGTAGGTGGAAAGATAACAACACCCAATATTATTGATTTGCTAAAAGTTTGCAGTATGTCACCTTCAGTTCGCTGATAATTTTGGGGTGGTAAAGGCTTAGCCATTTTGTGTGGAGGAGCAATACCAGGAGTTCCAGTTCTTTTCTGGTCAATGCCAGGAGAAGGTATTGATGAATGAGAGATGCCAGGACCTACAATCTCATACAGGGACAAAAAATTAACATCAAATATACACAAATTTCACAGTCAAAAATAAATAGGAATATCACCATAAACAGTAAATTTATTGTCACTACAAAATGCCTCACAACAGCATGAGCCATCAAATGAGTCATTTGATGGGTAATTTTGTCCAAAGTGGAATGCTGTAAAGAACAAATCAAATGTAATTAACTACAAAAACAACACCTAGTGAGAGCTCCGTTGAGCACGGGGTCTAGGGAGTCCGGTAGTACGTAACCTTACCCTACCTGGTAGAGAGGCTATTTCCGACTAAAATAAAGACATTCCCACTCCAAGCTTAAAACAAGTTAAGTGGTATAAGATACGAAATCACTTTTCAGACAGCAGATATATCAAAATGAAGCTCCGCTCTTTTAATTCACAACCTTCAAGTTCTAATCAGTGTAGTTAATGCAGAGAACCTAAAACTAACCAAACTTTTCCCATAACTCTAGCAGTTCTGTTACCTTTCCTTTGAGGATGATTCGGTAGAATGTGACAATGGATGGAAGAATTTATAGAAACAATAATGGAGGGGGGACAAAAGGTCCTTAAACAAAAATATTTGTTGCCCTTGACTCACAGGGAAGCAAATTAAAGTCTGGTATAATAAGTATCAAATGTTACGCAAATTTGAACCTGGTAATGTTGAAGGAGATTCTCCAGGCACAGTTGGATGGACTGATGGGGCATTATGTGACATTTCATTTTCAGGTGACCCAACAGGGACTGCTTTCAACAACATTAGTAGAATAAGAACTAGAAAAAAGAACACAACAACTAGGCTTTTTTGAGCTTCTCAGATGTACTAAAGGTAATGATCATGCATACCAGGTGATATAGATGGTATTCTTGCAGGCGCAAATGGAAGGCCCACTGGCTTGTTTCGGTGTGGATTCCTTGGACGGGGTGCAACTGAGATCAAATTTTTGAAGAAGAAAGAAAGAAATAGCACCAATTAAATTGGAATCTACTTACACATAGATACAATTATGAAAAATACTATTGCATATTTTGGGTGAACTTGAAGTGATTGAAGGAAGACCACTTTAGAGTGAGGAATGATATACAACCACAATTTGTCCATCAGTTATGGCAAAAGTATCACGTCGGCATACCTGAAGAAATTGGCTCTGGGATAGGAACTCCACTGAATGATCTGTATATATGATCATTCCCTGGTGAAGTTATAGGTGCATCAGGGTGGGTAAATGTTGAATTTTGTGGTAAATTACTTGATGGAGATTCAACTGCAACCATATGTATACTTCATAAAAATGAAGAAAATCTTACAAGTAACACAGATTAAGCGAGTTAATACCAGGCACATTTGACGGAGAGACAGGATGTTTTTTAACTGGTTTCTTTCTCTGATGAGCTTCAGGTGGCATTAGTGGTGCATTCACTTGAGCAACTGAGGGTGGAGGAGCTATTTTAGGTGATGGAGATGTGATTGAACCAGTTGGCGATAAAGTTGGCCCGTGCCTTTGAAGAATGAAGGGTGGTGAAGCTGCACTGTATGACGGTGGCATAATGGGCGTAGTAGTTAAATGGGATGGCACAAGCCCTGTGACACTTTGGGGCACTGGGACAGGTATGAATGGAGGTAATGCAGGAAGAGGGTGCAAATCCAATACTGCGTTGCCAAAACAAAAACTTAATCTAGCAGTTTCAGTCCCAATTACCAAGTTTGGATTACCAGTTCATGCAAGTTACCATTTGGCCGGTTCCCTGAGCTTGGTGTATTACTTCCTAATGGTATCCCCTGATGGACTGGTCCAGCTATGCCTTGTATTGTTGGAGGAACTTCAGAAGAAATTACCGGAGATGGGGGTATAATGTACCCTAAAAGAAGAGAAAAATCTTTAGGATCTTTTATACTAAATTAAAACACGAAAATGAAAATGAAAATGAAAATGCATATGTTATATGTTATTTGTTATTTGTTGTTCAACATTTGTAATAGAATTTAAAATTCAAATCAAACTTTTTGAATTGTTGTTCAGTTCTAAAAATGTCAGCAGCAGTAACATTTTTCGTGTCCTTAGCAACATTAATAATGAAGAAGGAATTATTCTGCTCCAACTCCCATCATTTCTCCATAGCATCTAAAGGCTAAACTCTTGGAGGGAAAAGTGACCAATAGCGGGAATAAACAACCAGATGACAGATTATCTAGGTAAAAGAATACTGATGAGCTTTCAAAAGTCTAGCATTCACTCTCTTCGGATATTGCCTTAAATAAGTTATCCTTCCCCAGAAGATGCATGCGATGATTAGCCAGAGTGAGAACCCATTTTATTATCATTATTTAGGACTGGTCTGTAATAGTAACTTCAGCTAGATTACAAATTAAAAGCATTAGTAAGCAGTAATTTAATTGTAAGGCGACATTTAGCCCAAGAATTCCATAGATTTTGTCATGTTCAGATCGATAACACTGTCCAAACTGATTGATCTCAATAGTATCCATCTTCATGTACTCCATATCTAATATTACTAAGTCACAATACAGATATATACAAATTTCTCCACATTAGCACTGCCAACATGAGAATTCTAAGAATTAATAATAGTTAAAGTATCGAATACCGGATAATCTAATCAACTGAATTCAAACTCGGGAACAAAGGACATGGCTTTACCTGCAGATTCTTCAACTGTGAAAACCAAGCCAATGAGACAGAAGTTTACTAGTTGAAATAAAGCTTTGGCCACCAACCCCATCCCATAAAGCACCAAATCTACAGCACAACCTCCTCAATGACGATGAGTAAATCCCATAGCCTTTACACTAATTAAAAATAAGAATTTTTGGAGGTCGACAGACAACTTGAAGCAACAACAAAAGAGAGGGTTAGATTAACAAAGTCTCACAAACAGTACACGGGAAGCAATAGTTGCGAATAACCCAGAATTGGTTTTGATGAAAAAATCCATAGTAATGTCTAATCCACGAACTTGAAGCTCTCAAGTTCACACAGGTCTGAAATTCCTTGGCTTGTAGAAACGTTTTCACTGACATGAGTTACAAATTTACTACGAAAGATGAAAGACGATTAAAACCCCGAAGACCAGAAAAGAAAAAAAAAAGGGTTTAAATTAAATAAAGATAAAACCGGACATCAATGTACAGAACAGAGCCACTGTGAAATGTAACAGCCAGCTTTAAGTCGGACAAAAGATATGCGTTGCTTGGTGGAGAGAGAGAGGGCGAGAGAGAGGGAATGGAATTACCTAAAGTATTATTTTAAGTGGAAAAGAAAAGGTTAGACTTCGCTTCTACAAGTGGTGTGTTAAACGGAGAAATAGGGAAACTTTTTACATGGTGGGGTTGGAATTTAATGGTTGCTTATACCCTATTACCTTACTTTAACTGAATTTCGGTTTATCGTTTCCGAGATGGTGACTTTTTGGCAGCTGCACGCGTCAGTCTACGATTTTGACAATCAGTGGGTCATCTCATCTCTACTTTTCTTAAAATTAAATATATAAAATACTTTTTTTTTAATTAAGTATAAGTTTAATTTTCTTTAAGGTTTGAAAATGGAATATGGCAGGAGTTACTATATGTTGAAGAGAAAGACGACTCCGCTTTAGAGTCAATATATATGGTGTAATTTAAGGATTTAGTGGCATTAGTCCTGAAATAATCAGTGAAACGGTTGAATCCCACGTAACATTATGACAATTTTGAAGGTTAGACGGCGGGGTCCTCAATTGCTAAGTCTTTTCTCACCTAACTAATACTACAACAGTAGGAATCTGTAAATCCTTACATGTAAATGTAAACGAGACACGTACAATCGTCCCGCCAATCTGATCGGATCGGTGAGGACAAAAGAAAAATCAGAACACCAACCGTAATAATGAAGACGGTGGTGAGGTTGTGTGTTTACTATGCATCATGTGACTGATATTAATTATACTATCTTCAAAACAACTACCAAGTGGTTAGTTAATTATTGCTTAATCCATTTATAGCTGAGGCTTTACCAAAGTTATCAAGGAAAATCAAAAGCAGGTTAAAAGTAGGTGGTAACGAATTTGCCCATGTTCTGTTTCACATGGTCCAATATAATTTATTAAAAAGTTTATATTTTTTGTCCTAAGAACCTTGATTTTGTATTCCCTATGAGCAAAAAGAATACACTTTCTTGTACTTGATTTTGTTATACTCGGACTTGAAGACTTGAAATCACAGAATGATGCTATCAACTTTTAAAGATTGAATATTTGTATCCAACTTTGTCAAAGTTGAGTATTATGTTTGGATTATTGAGTTATCACAGCCAAGAAAGTCCTTCACATCACAGACAAGCCACTAGATGCTTGAAAGAGTTTTATGCACTTTGTTTGTTAGAATAATCTCCTAGTCTTTAGGTTACTGTTACGTGTGTTTGAATTGTTCAAAGATACTGTTATCACTTGGCTTTATTTTCGCTAAGTGGGTTGTTTTTCTCTTTTTGTTATGATCACGTATTGAATGGCTATTTAAGCCAACATTGTTATTAATAAAATCAAGTCATCCAGTTTATCGCGTTGTTTTCATTTCATCTTAAGTTTCAAAGTTCCCAACAAACTGGTATCAGAGCCACTCGCAGGCCTGATAATACTTAGCTGCAGTTAATTAAACACTAAGTGAGTAAGAGTAGCAGCACTGAAAATGACTTCAGAAGGGAGTTTTATCCAACCAGCCATTCCTCGGTTTGATGGTCACTATGACCACTGGAGCATGCTGATGGAAAATTTTCTACGATCTAAAGAATTTTGGGAACTGATTGAGTTTGGCTACATTGAGTCCTCAAGTACATCGGTACAGACCGAGGCACAACGAAAGAAGACTGAGGAGATGAAGCTGAAGGATTTGAAAGCGAAGAACTATCTCTTCCAGGCGATCGACTGCACCGTTCTTGACACTATTCTCAAGAAAGATACTGCTAAAGATATATGGGATGTCATGAAGAAGAAATTCGAAGGAAATGCTAGGGTCAAGCGGTCTCATCTTCAAGCTCTCCGCAGAGAATTTGAAACTCTTGAGATGCGATCCAGTGAAGGAGTGACAGAGTACTTCTCTAGGGTCATGATAGTGGCCAACAAGATGTGACTTTATGGAGAAGATATGCAGGATGTTAAAGTGGTGGAGAAAATTCTACGTTCTTTAAGTGAGAAGTTCAACTATGTTGTATGTTCTATTGAGGA
>JAOQMQ010000195.1:10795433-10805650 GCA_027563845.1 Erythroxylum subrotundum
AATAAGCAAATAACAAACATAACAAACATAATTCGTACTAATTTCTTTTAATATTCTAACCCCTAATTTGGGGCGCTACAGGTATACTATTAATTATATAACAGGATATAAGTATGGCTTCTCCACAAATTTTTTTAGGAAATTTGGACTGAAACATAAGAGCTCTAGCAACAACAAGCAAATGTTGATGTTTCCTTTCAACTCTTTTTCAGCAAAAAATGGTTTCATGTCAAGTTCTTTGATATTGTCTGATCTTAATTGCTTAAAATTTCTATCAAATTGAGCCTCAATTAGGTTATAGAAGCCAGGTAGGATAAACTGAACATCTGACTTATGCCTCATAATATAAACCCAGGTGACTCTAGTGAAATCATATACCAATGTAAAGAATTAGTGAAAACTTATTGCAGCATCAAAATATGGTCGCCATACATCAAAATGTAGTAACTTAAAAGGGTGCTTAGTGTTTTTGACATGATAGGGAAAAGGAAGTCCCTTTTATTTTTCCAAAGGATAAGTTTCAGAAACTTTATTGGAATGAGAAATCATATCAGGTTTGGATTTATGTGTTACACTCAATTTGTCACGAGCAACATGACTAAGCCTATAATGCTAAATATCAAACAATGATGACTTTAAATTGGTGTTTTCATTGGAAATGAATGTTGAATCAATTTATGTATAGTACTAGAGACTTCAGACATATTTTCAGATGAATTTGGGTCTTGTTAAAGAAAATACAAGCCCACATACTCTTTAGCAAAACCAATCATCATTTAGGGACACTGGCCTTGGATTACATAATGTTTAGATGAAAACACAAAGGAACACTTGTTAGTTTTTTTGTAAATATCTAATAGATAAGAGGTTAAATTTGAAAGAGGGTATGCATGTAACATTGTGTATATGTAGTGAACAAGAGAGTGATACTAAACCTAGATGTGTAACTTGAGCCTTTTGTCCATTTGTCATCTGAACATATAGATTGTTAACTGGCTTCACATTATACGAGAGTGAAGTGTTACTACACATATGATCAAATGCACTTGTATCTAACACCCATTTATCATGTAATGATGTTGTAGTAGCCTGAAATGCATTAAGTATGCTTTTGGTGCATGAAAAAAGTAGGCTAAGAGTTATACCTGCAAAATTGGAATAGTGTGTGTTGCCCGTATCTCTTGGTTGTGTATTGTGTACACCATAGTTAGAGCCTGATGATTGAGTTGTTGAAATAGTTTTTGTGCTTGTACCATTCCTTGTCCACTTAGAAGTTCTAATAGTCTCTACGTCTAATTCTTGGTTAGTGTTATTGGAAATGTTTCTTAGATTTGAGTGGATTCACAAAATCACTTCCATCGGAGCTAACTCCATTAACCAATGTCATCCTTTGTCGTTTTGATTTGCTAAATTTGAAGTCAGGAGGAAAACCTATTATTCTATAGCATTTTTCTTTTGTATATCCTTTCTTTCCGCAATGACTACACATAATTTATGATTTCCCTTTCTTATTTTATTCTCCAAGATATGCTAGAGCAGATGATTCAATCAAAGGTTGAGATAAACCTTGTATCAATCTTCTAGACTCATCTCTCATCACCATATTATATACCTCCTCTAAGGGTTGAAAAGGCTTCATCAATAAGACTTGTAAATTATGATGAGAGCATGACTCATTTAATCCATTCAAGAACTTAAAGACAACATTCTTCAATTGTTGATCCACATAATGTTGGAACCATTGTGGATTGCAAATTCCAGACATGCAATAAGGGTAAGATCTATAGTATCTAAGCTCCTCAAGAATCATGGTTAGTTTTGTATAATATACATCAATAGATTTGTTCCCTTGATTTAACATGGATAGATCATATTGCAATCTGCATATTCGATTATCATAAGGTTGACCAAAGAGTTTTTTTAGTAATTCACATATTCTAACCTATACAAAATAATGTAGAAATTAGAGGCTGGCTCATATAATTCAGTAACCATCAAATGATTAAATTTTTACATCGAATCCATACATTGTAAAGTAGATCATTGATATCTGGTTTAGAAATTGTACCATCAATGAAACCAATATTGTTTTTGATTGAAAGAGTTAGAATAAATGATATCCTCCATGTTGCATAGTTTAGTGCAGTAAGTTTTGGAGATGTAACCAACATGTTGTGATTATCTGATGGATGAATGAAAGAAGGAGAGTTCGAGTCTTCCATTGGTGACGAAGTTTGTGACAAAGCTAGGCTCTGATTGACATGAGGACTCTGAACAAAGATAGCAGGCAACTTTGGTGTAGATTAAGCTATCCTTGAAACCTCAGACTTAAGTAGCTCTGATACCATGTTTGAACTTTTGAGAGTGCAGAAGGAAGAATAAGAGGTTAAATAAAATCGTGAAAGACTATATGCGTCATTCATTTCACTAAGCTATATATACAAAGTGTTTGATATAAGTTACAACTAACAACAGAATATTGACTTGTTTAACTAATTGAACTAACACTTATTTTATGTACAACTCATCTAACTAACTTATTCCTGATACAGTTCTTTCTTTTTGTTCCAAAAATAGATTTTTATTTTTCTTTTCACAATTTTTTGCAATGAAAATTTATAACATGTTCTGAATCTAGATTTAAGGTTATAATAATAATAATAATAATAACAATAATGATAACAGTAATAATAATGAATTTATTGTTATAGTTTAGCTGTTGAATGAGCTAACTTAGTGAAGTTCTTGACATGAAAATCCATCCGGATTCCGGTTGCTTGAAAGTGGTTTTATCGCAATTACACAAAAAAGCTATAAAATTGGATCAATTTGTAGTGTGAATCCCCCGTAACTTTCATATTCATAGTTTATCTGGGTTTAGGACATTATGCACACACGATTTTAATCCCATATAGTACAATCATAACACATCAAAAGACTTGAATCAGATTTCCATTTTTCATATTGGGATTAAGATTTACCTACGATTTTGGTCTATCGTATATTAATATAATATAAATGCATTGATGACGAGTGGAGTCAGGAGTGTGACGCCAGTATATTACTCTCCAATATTTTTTCGCTTGTTGAATTTACGATTTTTACGAGTCCAAATCTTCTGTTCAGTTTTATGGTGTCTTATTGTGTACAGTGAATCTCAGCCATTCATTTATGTGGGCTCCATATTTATTTATGTGGAGCTCACACGGGATCCGCATAAATGAATGGCTGAGATTCACTGGACACAATAAGATACCATAAAACTGGACAAATGTGGGCTCCACATAAATAAATGGCTGAGATTTACTGGACACAATAAGACACCATAAAACTGAACAGAATATCTTGTTCCGATTTTTATACGCCGGAACTTCTTAGTTTTATGACATATATATATATATATAATTTGGCGTAAAATTTCGTCTCCTGACGATAATCAGATAAAAAGTGGAAGAGAGTTAAGACCGGCCCCATGGAAGTGGAAGTCCCATTTGGTGCTTTTCTTAAATATTTTCGGACGAAAAGATAAGAATGAGACCGTCTAGTCGACGTCAATCCCTGTCAGCTGAACCTGTTCTATTCTAGCCGCATCTCGACGAAATTACCTAATAAAAATATTACTGTAAACTGAAAAGTACAGCAAAAGATGCATAACCTAAAGTGGCTAGCTGGCCGAGTATCCACATTGGTCAAAAAATGTTCCAAGTAGTCACCAGCCTGTCTGATTGGATACTTTTGAGAGTGTTACTTTATAAAAGAAGCATATTTAAGCAATCCGATAATAATAGAAATGCTCCACCTGCAAGAATTAATTAAAAAGGACGAATGATGGAAATCATGTTGGACTTTAACAAGGTAAAATGGTTTTGCATTTCAGACTCGAATACCCGAGTATTGAACAATAAATCGAATTAAATTAAAAGTTAGTAAAGATATAAAATGCTTTTATCAACTTGTAATTAGATCAGCCCACGAGACTACCAGTATTAGGTTACTGGTTAAACTTGGGTTGGGGAAACATTCACCATTTAAATGGTTAATATTTCCATATGATATGTTCCAATTCGTGTATTAATCCTAATCCAGCTAACTAAAACATAACTTTTAATGCATTCAAAAGCTCACAAACCTCACGGAATTTTGAATTATTGTGGGAAAAGATTTGTGGCACAATTGCACCCAGTAAGGTATGAGTTAGAAAACATTAAAACATGAAAAGAAAATACATTTTAATTAATTAAGATTTTTTATAGTGTTTCAATTGTAATAAATTGTACAACAACAACATTTCAGTAAAATTTTTACTGAGATTCATACCTCTCTTTAATCTCAGGGTTTGAAGAGGTTCATTAGTATGTAGTCTTACCTCTAATTATTAAAGAGATTATTTTTTATAAATCCACAAAAAATAAAGAAAAATATTGAAAATGATTTAAAGAGAGAAAAATAATAACCAAAATACATAAACAAATAATTGTATAAATAAATACAAGTAAAAAATAAAGATTAAAAATCAAAAATAAAAAACAAAATAAATATTAAAGTAAATAAATAAATAAACAGACAATAAAGAAAACAAATAAATAAATATAACAAATACAGAATTGAAAAAAAAACTAAACTAAATGGCGAATACTACTAACAAAGGTATGCAAGGTAATTACAGGACATAAAAAAGAAGAAAAAGGAAAGAAAAAATTCAAAAGACCTATAAAAAGAAAAAAGATCTTTTTATGAAAAGAAAAATACCGCATTACATAAGATCCTCTCCCTGTATCTTATTTATCTAAAGTCTTTTATTGAGAGTCAAGTCTTCGGTAAGATCTAGTAGGATCATATCATACCTAATCATCTCTTCCCAATTTTTCTTAAATCTTCCTCTTCTTCACTTACAGTCTCTAAGTATAATCTTCTCGCATCTTCTTATTATAGTCTCAATATTTCTTCTTTTAATATATCCCAACCATATAGGCCTTGTTTTTCTTAACTTACCACCAATGTTAATAACTCCCAACTTGTCACTTACCAATACACCCTTGAGCTTATCTCTTCTTGTAAAGTTGCATATTAAATGGAGTATCCTTATCTCCGCCATCATTAACTTATGAATATGTACCTATTTGATGTGCCATCATTTTGTTCCATAAAGCAGGTCAACTTAATTTTCAAACAATAAAATTTTCATTTTAGCTTTAATGGTATCTTTTTGTCATATAAACTCCCGATGCATGCTTCCATTTAAACCACTTGATTTGATACGATGAACTATATTATTATCTAACTCGTCATTGCTTTGCATGATGGATCCAAAGTACTTCAAATATTTTTTGTGATATAACTTTTGAACAAATCTTTATTTCCACATTAGGTGCAATCTTGTAACCTGAAAAGTTACACTTTAGATTCTCGATCTTACTCCTACTCAACTTAAAGTCATCTACTTCGAACATATCCCTATAAAGTTTTAACTTAATATTAACACCCTCTTTTTGTTTCATCTATCAAAACGATGTCATCAACAAACAACATACACTGAGGCACAATCCCTTGATATTCTTAGTGAGTTCATTCATAACTACTGTAAATACAAAGGGGCTCAACGAGATCCTTGTTTCAGTCCGATATCGATAAAAAAATATTTTGTATATCCTCCTGTTATCTTTATTCTAGTCTTAACACCTTTATGCATATCCATTATAACCATTGTATAGGTCACATAAATTATCTTAACTTCTAAACTCCTTCATACGACTTCCCTAAATGTCATAAATCTTCTTTAAGTTATTGAACTATGTGCAAGTCCCTTTGTTTGTCCTTATAATATTCTATTAATTATCTAATAAGGTGTGAAGCATTTGGCATGGACTTTTTTGGCATAAAACCAAATTGGTCCTTCGAGATAATTACATCTTTTCTAACTCTTCTCTCAATTACTCTTTCCCATAATTTTATGGTGTGATTGAGTAGTTTGATGTCTCTATAATTGTTACAGCTTTGGATCCCTTTATTCTTGTGGAGAGAGATTAGTATGCTAAGTCTCCACTCATCTAGCATTTTGACAAACTTGAGGATTACAAAAAAAATAGGGTTAAATCAAAGAAGACCCTCCTCTCCTAATTTCTTTCATACGTGTTTAGATAACTCATTAGGTCCTACTATCATTCCACATTTCATTTTTCTCAAAGCTCCTTTAATTTTTTCTTTCATGATTTGCCATTAACAAGTGAAGTTACGATAATTGTTTAAAGTTTCAATTATCATAAATTGCATTTTATTAAACTTGTTGATAGTAGATTTAAATTTAAAATAAGTTGACTCAAATTTAAATAGTTATATTTTTGAAACTTTTAGTTGTGCTTAAATTATATTTTTAAAGTGTCAACTTAATTTTTAAACAAAATATATATTCATTTAATAAGTTATATTGAAACTAAAAAATATATTCATTTTATTAAATGTTTTATTTTTACTTACAAATTAGTAGTTGTTTATGCATTTATATGCTTCTCAACAATGACTTTTTTGGCTTTGTTTGGTAAATGACTTATCAATCATTTTTTGGCAGATTGAAAGGTTTTAATTGTTTGACCATATCAAATCGTTGATAATTATGTTTGATAATCAGCTAATGGGATGGCGGATTGAACTCAATCCATTGAGTTTTAAAACGCTCTTATTAGCTGATTATTAAATATAATTATCAACGGTTTGACATAGTCAAATAACTAAAACCTTTCAATCTACCAAAAAATGATGAGGAGTGTTTTTCTCTAACGGTAGAAAAATTAGGAGACTAAAAGACCATTATATCAAAAAATTATTACAAATTACTCTAAAAGATAGAGATAGAGATAATAAATTTATTATTTTAATTTTAATTTTTGAAGTTGAATTAATATCAAAATTGAGTCAGAACAGACAAAGCGTTATTATCCCATTATATATGTCTTTCTTTAACTTTGAAATTATTGTGTTGACTTCATTTGCTCTATTTAAATTCTTACGAGGATATTCAAAGAAATATTAAGATATAATACTTATTTTCTTATAATTTGTTTAAAGTCATACCGTTATAAGTCATTTTATACATAAACAGCTAATACTGAAAAGTTAATTTTATCAAACATTTTTAATAAATAGTTGATATTATCTACAGATCAAATCATCTATATTAATCTACTAATTGCCAAATCAGGACTTTGTCTTCATTTTTCTTTGTCTCAAAATAAACTCATAAAAAGAAAGGATCGTTGATTTTAGTCTTCTTTTAATTAATTAAGAAATAAATCATATCAGTGATGAGATTCACGAAAACCATAAAAGAAGACATCGGTTATCAACAAATCGTATCATTTTTTTACCAATCATTTTGTATTATTAAAGGTTGACTTGTTATTAAAGGAACAAATAGGATACTTCTTTGTAATATTGTGTATTTATTTTTCTTATTTCATTATATTATGTGCATCTTATTAATGTACGAACCTGGGGAAAAGAGACATAATAAAAACATAAAAACCAAAAAATTTCAAGGTTGACGTGGAAAAAAAGGCCAAATCTATACGTACTTTAATTTTTGTCTGAAGTGACTGATCCATGGCAGTAAGTGTGACATATGAACTCCATAACTCTAATCTGGTCAATGTTACCTAGCATATATACATACTGTATCCTTTACGGTTCATGTGATGATTGCATCACAATTAAAGATATGTCATTGTGTGGCGTTGGTGTTGGGTTCTTTTTGTGAAAATAAAATTAATCACCGGCAAAGACCGTTTAAGAGTCCAAAGACGGTGTCCATATTTGTGAATATTAAACTATCCTATATACAAAAAGATTGAAATGTATGTTTAATTATTTGACCAATGCTAATATCAAGAAATGTTGGCCCACAATTAAATTGCAATTCGCTTGAGACGTACATAAAATCAAAGTCTTGACTGAGCATCGACGTACAATTTTGTCATGGAGCACAGCTGGCAAATTATGTAGCATTTTATTGGACCTTATTTATTGTTACGCACACCTATAACCAATTCGTTTCACAAGATTTCTTTTATATGTCCATCACTTCAAACTGTATGATATGATTAGAAACAACATGAAGAATTGCATCAAAAAAAAAAAAAAAGAAACAACATGAAGAAAAGAACAGTAATCTGTGCATGAATCAGACAAAATAGTCAGCCCGCCGTGGCCCATCGCCCATGAGTCCGAGCCACCCATTCACACGGTTTTCTACGTTCATACGAGCCTCTAAAATTGGCCCTACTCTACAGACTCATGTCTCAAACTTATTAGTTCGTCTCAAGACTTTAATCCTTATCTTAGCTTAGCAATCCATAATCATCACTTAATTGAAAATTTGGCCTCTCTTTTACCACGTGTTACTTTATGACCCTTGCTCTAAGTCTTTAGATAATATTTAACCTAACTTCATATTTCGACTCCTTAACCTAAAAGCCAAAAGCCAACTTCATCTTCTCCCTCGGACGCTCTAACTGTAAGAGCACACATCAGCTTCCATGTTGGCTCTTCTCTCGGGCTGGTTAACGCCCGCATCCCTCTTCTTGCTTCTCAATCTCGTGATTGGCGTTATAGCCGTCACCTCACGTTTTGGCTCTCACAAGAAGCCACCTTCAGAGCACCACCCAGAATACCAACCTCTTGCTCGTGCTCCTTCTCTCTTGGAAAGAGTCAGGTCCATTAACTTCTCCAACTATAAATTCCCACTCCCACACTCAGAGATCGGTTCAGAACCGGCAACAACTGATTTTCTTCACAGCACCTCCGCGGAGTACCAGAGTCATGTTGACCCGCCACAACTTGAGCGAGCACCTTCATTCTTGGACAGAGTGAGGTCCATCAACTTCTACAACTACAAATTTCCACTTTCACACTCGGAACACTCGGAGTTCGATAGTCATGTTGACCCGCCACAATTCGAGCGAGCTCCTTCTCTCTTAGAACGTGTCAAGTCCATAAATTTCTCATCTTTTTACAGATCCGAGCAGGAACTTGATGTGGGCTCGCAAACGGAACTGGACCGTGGTTCGGAGGTGGGCGTAGAGCATCACGATGTGAAGAGGAGCAAGTCGGAAAGTACGGTGGCGCCGGAGAGAAGGGTTCGAGATAAAATGAAGAAGTCAGCGAGCGAGAAGGCGGTGGCGGTGGAGGATGTAGGACAGGACGTGGAGGAGGAGAGAGAGAAAGTGGAGCGGCGGCGACCAGCTACATCGAGGATAGACGGAAAGTTGTCTTTTGGAGACGATGGTGTGGATGAAAAAGCTGATGATTTTATCAACAGGTTCAAACAGCAACTGAGATTGCAGAGGCTTGACTCGCTTCTGCGTTACAAGGAAATGCTCCATGGAAAACAGAAGACTTAGAATGAAGAATTGGAACACCGAACACCGTCTCTTTTCAGTCCTGTTCTTTATTTGCTTTGGTTGGTCGTTCCTGTTTCGGCGTTTACTCAAGACGGAGACTTTAATAGTGTATGTAAGTTGGGCATTACCAAAAATGTGGTCTTTATGTGCTTATTTTCCAAAATCAGAGATTGTTGTTGAAGTATTTGTAGTGTAGGACTTGGGCTGAAAATATGATGGAGTCCATTATCCATTTTTGTGTGTTTTAGAACGAGTTGGCCTTCCATCGTCTACTTCCCCATTGGCCCTTGGGGATGATTCAAGCATTGAGGTACTGATTAGTCCCATGAACTCTCCGGCGTCCGGCCTTCTCAAATATCAGTGTTTCTTGTATCCTTTGCATTTAAATTAGCGTACGATGATTACTTTAATTGTTTATCAGGATGCTTTGATAACTTAAGAAGCCTGTATAAGAAAAAAAAATATGGCCTACCGCTATATTTTGATCGGAGCCGCGTACAAATTTGAAAAGTCATGAAAATGGATAATCCATGTGTTGTCTCACCGTCCAAACCATGTTTATCCATTGGTACGGGTGTGGTTGACTAGGTTATTTTATTTGCATGGCGTACTATGCACGAGGGATCGAATGAGTGAATTCGTTACAGGCTGTTTGATTTCACTTTTGTTTTTCTGTTGTTGTTTTTGATTTCTGTTTCTTATTTTTAATTTCTGTTTTTTTTTCTATAAAAAACGAAAACCTATTTGATTGAGATTTGCAATATAAAAACTGAAAACAAAAATCTGTTTGGTTGAGATTTTTAATAAAAACCTGAAAACAAAAAT
>JAOQMQ010000195.1:10823087-10838258 GCA_027563845.1 Erythroxylum subrotundum
ATAATAATGTTCTTAATTTAATTAGTTTTCATAATTATTGAAAATAAAAATATCAATATTTAATATAATTAAAAATTTATACACTAACAAATATAAAGCGACCACCAATTTATGGTGCATATCCTTATATTTTCATATATGCTTATGGTGTAACTAATATAATTAGAACATTTGTTGAATAAGTTGTGAGAATTTAAATAATAAAAGTATAATTTATTTAATGTTGTTCATTCACAATCCAGTACTACAACAATGTTGGCAACAATAATTGAAGAACTTCAAGGGCACTGGTTGAGTGAACTCTATTTGAACATATTTTTGATTTTTTTATAAATTCTTCTGAATTATAAAAAAAAGAAGAAGAAACCTATTTGTTGTTAGGTCACATAAAAAGATAAGAAGGCTAACCCACATATTTAGCTGGGCTTTGGAGCTCACTTTCTGATCTGATGCTAATGTCTCGGTGGGGGAAAGCTCTAAATGCTTTAAGTTTGTGGCAAAAACTGATAATATTGGAAAGGTTAGAGCGTGGTTGGTCATTTTTTAACCTCAAGGACACTTTTTCATCGGGAATACTATCAGCTTTCCTAACAAATGTTAGGGGCAAATTGGACCTTTTGCCTGACTTCTTAGGACTTGAAACGTCGGGCTTTGGTCTAGTCCCAACTCCCAAGTATCAGTAACTAAAATAAAATAAAAAGCAAAAGGAGTTAAGCTTCTTCTCGCGTTGTGAGAACGCATTGTGTTGTACTGACTGTGAGGTCTAATGGCGGAGAAACCCCAACCCGTTCGCGTATTATACTGTCAAGTGTGCAGTTTACCTGCAGAGTACTGTGAATTCGGTCCAGATTTTAAGAAATGCAAGCCCTGGTTGATCCAAAACGCCCCTGACCTATATCCCGATCTCATCAACGGTCCGTATGCCTATGTCTTTATTGTTACTTCAATTTTCTTTTGAATATTTAATTATTTATTTTTTCCTTTCTTCCTTAATACAGAGTCAAGCTCCAACGAAGCAGATAAAGTGGCCGACCAGTTGCAATCCACCGCTATCTCTTCAGCGGCCGGAGATACTGCTACTCCTTCCGGTGAACTCCATTGCTTTCTTATTTATATATTTCATACACATATCATTTATTTGTATGTATTTGTTTTTGGTTAACCGTTGTAAAGCCGATATTATGATATTAAAGGATTTTGTGTTCATTAAGCAAGCAATTATAATGTTAGATTGATAGAGCCTGTTTTGCAGGCAGTACTCCTGCTCCGCAAGAAGAAGTAAAACGTCTTCCTGGTGGCAAGATCAAGAAGAAAGTGAGAAAATTCAGTCTAATTTTGTTGCAAATCAATTGCTTCCCTTTTTTGCTTTTTTCACTGTTCAGATTCTATAGCATAGTAATAATCTAGGCGTTTTGGACTTTTATAGGAGAAGCCAGAAGTAGTTATTGAGAAGGTCACACGTAACAAGCGTAAATGCATTACCACTGTCAAAGGGCTAGATCATTTTGGTGAGTATTTTAATTTACTTTTTCCACTCTTTTCTAAAGTCCTTATCCCAATTATATGAGTGGTGATTCAGGTGTTAAACTTACTGATGCTTCGAAGAAACTTGGGAAGAAGTTTGCTACTGGAGCCTCTGTAGTTAAGGTTTGTTATTTTTCTTGGCAGCATATGTGCGTGCCATTGTGAATTGTTTCCCTTTGTTGTCTTATTTTCTGTACGGTTGGTTTCAGGGTCCAACTGAAAAGGAGCAGATTGATGTTCAAGGAGACATAGCTTATGATATTGTGGACTTCATCACAGAGACCTGGCCTGATGTAACACACTTCTCCATTCTTTTTTATTTGGCATATTATCTTTTATGTTCTGAGACTCTTTTCGGATTCCCTTATTTTCTAGTAAGAAATTGTGTTTCTAGTGGTGTCAACTTGCATGTGAATTAGATATATGCTATTTTCACGTACATGTGCCTTAACTTTTCAAAATCTTGGCAATTCATTATGCTTTGCGGCTGAGAAACATAAAATCATTATAGTGGCTAGCGTTGGCCATTTAGGAAAGATGCTTTCTAATTTTTGATTCTCAAAGATTAGTTATTCTGCTTCTTGATGCATATTTATCTGTATTAGCTTGACCGATTATCATCCCGTTGTTTACTTTTCTCTTTATTCTATTTCATGCTATGTTTCTTGAGAAGAGATGTATCACTGGGGTATACTTATTTGGTGAGCTGAAAAATAAGAGAAGACAGGAACATTTTTTCTGAAGGGGATGGGGGCATATACGTGGGGACTCTTTTCATCATGACTTGCTTCATATTGTGGATTTCACAATAGAAGTACCAGTGTCCTCCAAACAAACTATTTTGGCTGATTGATTCCTTAAAAGAAGTAACAGCTAAAGAGCTTGATTAGTAGTTCCAAACACCAATTAGTGTAATGGCAAATTGAAAGTAGCATTAATATTGTGTGTCCTTCGCCTTCCATGTGCACCCTCTTCCTATAAAAAAGAAGAAAGAGAAAGAGAAAAATAGAAATAGGCCGGGAGACAATGAAATTTTGACGACGGAGTTATGATATTATTGTTTGAAAGCATAGCCATTTTGGAATTATTGTGGCTTCTACATATTTGTCTTTTTAACTCTCATTCCTGATTCGCTGTGCTTCTGTCCTGCATAGGTTATTAATTGCACAATTCATCCATGCTAACTAGGAAGCACGTAAAGGTGCACAGAACAGAGCATCATAAACAATGTAGTCCTGTAATATATTCCACAGAGTTGATAGTACCATTCTTTTCTTTCCTTTTTAGAAGCATATCTTGATAGTTCATGTTTTGGTTTATCATTGTCATTGAGATCTTGTTAATGTTGAAAAATTGATTATTGAAAACTTTGGCCAAAACCTGCTTTGGATTAGCTGTTGAAACTTTAGACACCTTCCCTGAGAAGAGTCCATATTTTGCTTTATCACTTTCATGGAGATTTTGTTAAGGTTGAAAACTTGGGTTCAGTAGGCTATTGAAAACTCTGGCCAAAACCTGCCTTAGATTAGCTGTTGAAATTTTAGATCCAGGAAAATGTAAAGCTACCTTCCCTGGGATGAGTCCAGTTGTATTGGTACATGAATCTGTCAGTTGACATTGAAATCTGTCTGAACAGAAAAAAATTAGTTATAACTGGAACAAAATGAGCCTTCTCTTTGAATTTCTTTTACCTCTAGATTTTCTGTTTTCAAATTGTGATAAATTCAAGGTGTTGCGTCTATTGATGTTCTTTTCTTTTAACACTTCTTTTTTCAGTTTTATCGCCACTATAATTTACATTGTTGTCCTTTTCATTTAAATCCATACATATTTAGGTGATGTTTTGGGCAAATAACCAGTCCTTTCTGTTCACAGGTTCCAGAAACTGCAATTTATTTCATCGAAGATGGGAAAAAGGTCTCAGCTGCTTGACTCTGAATCTGGGATGTCCAAATGGTACAAAGTGTTATGTCTTTCAAAGAGCTTGATGAATTTATTGCACCATCAAGATATTGAAGCGCCCAACAGGGAAAAAGGCCTAGGGAGATATTTTGGCCCGGTTTAGAGTTTCTTTGTTTACTACGCAAAAAAAAAAAAGAAGTGCACATACTGAAGTTAGATGCTTTAAGATATCAAATGCTGCTCTCTTTTTTGTTTTGTTTTTTTTTTGTACGCGAGCATGTCTGGATTTGGTCTTTTTCAAGTCAAAATATTTATCTTCTTGCTTTCAAGACTTTTCCATAGTTTATATAAGTACAGTGTGGTTGCAGCAGCCTTGATTTTTATCAGTTTGTGCCTGTATTGTATGCAAATGAGTCGTGTGATGCAGATTTTCATCCTTGCCTGTGTCAACAATAGGGCCAAGATTTTACGTCTAATCTGTTGCATTGTGCCTACAACTATCTCTCCATAATTTAGGTCAAATTTGGATCTGAGAAACCTTGGGAAGGTACTATTTTCTTCGTAGTGCTAATTAACAGAAATTCTTGTCTCCTGATCTCGCCCTCACGAGTCATCACGACAGCATTTTCACAGCAGTATTAGCCACTACTTTCATATCATTTTATCGAAATTTCTATGAGAATCATGTTGTTCATCATGATTGTCAAACAAAAAGTTTATACTGCATTTGGAGTGCGAGTAGTGGGATGGTGGCTGGTGAGAGTGGTTGCTTATTATGTAAATACGAACTATTTGGCTGGATTCAAATTGTTACGGTGGAATCTTAATGGTTAAGTAGAGAGCACGAAGAGTATAGCAACTAATGTAGCTAGGGCGAATTGAGTAAGAAAAACATATGCTTTTCATCTTCTTTCTTAATGGCGAAACCAGAACTGGATAGAGCCTCTCCCATGTAAGTCTGCTCCAGGTAATGGTCCCAAAAAAACATAATATCAGAAGGCATTAATTATGGTCAGTAAGCTTGCGACGCATTGAAAAGCTAGGCTGCATTATTTGCCAAAACCCCACTTCCACTTGCCCTTTAAGGAGTTAAAAACCCCAAAGACTGGGCCTAAAATTGAAGATGCATTATTTCCTGATGGCACCTAGCTCCTCTGCTTTTTTAATCGGCCTCCAACAATTTACGTAAGAAAGGTGGTAAGATGCCGTTCTTTTTGAAGGTCATAAAACACATTTGACAGGGTCTGCTTTTGTACACTAACCATTCCATTTTCTTTATGTTGGAACCATAAGAAAGAAGCCGCCACTTGAAAGCACGAAGAGTAACGTATTGCTCTATAGCACATCTAAATTTACCGTCTGTGTTTTCAGCAACAAGCCCCCTGTAGCAGTAGGCAGATTTAAACGAAACAAGGCATGCTTGATGGCCTATCAATTATCATTAGACAGCTTGATATATATAAATATATATATATACTCCCAAGCTCTAGGCCTAGGATATAAAGTTAGGCAAAAAGAACATATATTTATATATATACTTGGGAGTACATATTCACACTTTCTTTCTTTCTTTTTTTAATAGTAAATCATGGCATGGCAGTGGGATTCTCATCATCAATTGGCATTCGCTTGTATATATACTGAAATGTTATCATGGCAAAGCCCTCTCTCAGAGTACACAAGTCAACATATTTGATTAAATGCAGAGCTCTTGTGGCCAACAAATTCCGGACCTTTTCTATTACTGTCATGCTACTTATCTCCATCATCAATTATGGTTATCTAACCTAATCATCATCATTATGAGCATCTATGGATAAAAAAGCTAGTCTGGTCCAGCGTAGCCGAACTAGTTATTTAATTCCATTCACACATACATTACTTTCCGACTGGTTTTTTATCCTTCTCCCGTTTTCAAATGGCTTCTTTTTTATGGATCAGTTCGTGTTCACATCTGAAAATGCTACACCATCGTTGCATTTAAGGGGCACAAAGTTGTCCCACAGCCATCACTATGTTCCAGGTGCATGCTCTAATTTCATAGTACCAATCATTGCATTTCCTTTGCTTGTGGCCGATGTTCTTGCAGTGTCATTATGTCAAGGCATAGAATATCAACCTATTTTTCTTATTTAAAATGTATTTTGCTTGTAAAGTGCTGAAAAATGGCGGAATTGGTTTGTTTAGTCGTGGTGCACGTGTGTGTAAAACTCCATAATTGATGTCCGATTGTCGGTGGTTTATGAACAAAGATTAGAACATGACAAAGAATAAAGATTACCCGAGATAAGTCTTACATTTCGAAACATGAGCTCTTCTTCTAAACTACTAAAATCTTTCTGCAGATACAAATATACACTCTCTTGAAACTGCAGATCTAAATAAAGAAGGGTGTGCTATATCTTTAAGCGTTGAGACTTCCTTTGATTGACAATAAAGATCGGATTAGCTGGATTGCAGTCTCTTTTTTCCATACTAGAAAATTCTGCAAAAACTTGATCAAATACAAAGTGATTTTTGAGTGCTAACTTGTTAGGTGGCTCGCATTTAAGCTAACACAGGCAAATTCTTGTCGATACTGCTTTCCAAATCGAACCAAGGACCCTCTTTCACGTATGTGCACGTAACTAGGGTATAATTTAAGCAAAAACTTTGCAACTAATTAATAATATCTGAATTTCCATGCATCAGAAGAGTCCCTTGTTTTTCAGGACTAGCTAGCTCAATAATTCCAGGAGCACTGACATTGGTACATGACCTGTATAACGCACGACGAACTCACTAAGGAACAAAGACAAAATGCGATAACTCAGTGGTGGTAAATCTTCTGTACTTGGACACGTGGTACTCTAAGGATTTAGAGAGTGAACTAGCATGCAAGAGGGAACAGTGGTACGCCAAGAGTATCAATGGAAAGTACTTTCGAAAGGAATCTAGCAGAAATGATCTTAAGCTCGTGGTCTGGCCGTCTGGGACCCAAACTTTGATCTCGTACTTGGGCAAAATTATGATTGATTTGATTCTGTGGGTGACAAAGAACCTAGCTAAAGCTAGCAGAGATGGCTAGCAATTTTTCCAAGCCTATGGTTTAGACAAAGATTTTGACATGTGCTGTACTGAATTGTCTCCTGGTCTTGGTCTTGTACTCTTTCACTTTCTCACTGGTAATGGATGAACAAAAATCTGTATTTCTTGGTGCATCGACTTAAATTATAGTAGCACAATAATTTTAAGATATTTTATGATTATTTTCGACCTCCAATTAGTTGTAATTGCTACAACAGTTTAATCATAATCTACTGAGACATAACAATATAAAATTTGATCCATCTTCTCTTATATCTATAATCTAATTATATTAATGATCAAATTTGATCTACTTTCCCTTATATCTAGAATCTAACTACCTAAAGTTACTAGTAAGGAATTGTGAGTTTGCAAAACAAGAAAATGACATACAAAAATGAAAAACCATACAGTCAAAATTGTTTCAATTTCTCTGGTTTTGAAGCAGTTTAGGTCTAGAAAAAGAAAACACTGTTCATCAATTAATGTAGTATGAGTTCGTGACTCCAGTTGGATGTAGAATCCTCGTTCGTGTTCACAGGAAATATGTGTGATTGTTGTGAACCCTATTGTACAGACAGCTTAGAGAGATTCAGGCAAGTTGGTTAGTTTTGTCAAACTTTTGTCACCTTTCTTTTGCCGATTAGGCAGGTTTCCAACACCCTCTGCCCCCAGGCATCTACAGAAATTCATCAAACCCTAAAATCCCACCTTAAGCTTGCCTCGTGCAATTCAAATTGAGTGATCAATTGTCCAGCTTATAAGTTATTAATAGTCTAATAGTAAGAAATCTTAATCTGGTGAGATCTTATGCTCTTAACAGTGGGGTGACATATCTGAACAACTTCAATGAGTACATGTCAGTATTATATAGTGATATAACAATACATCTTTTGAAAAAATGAGTTACATGATCAAAAATTGAACCTTTGTAGGACACACATCAGTACAGTCGATTTTTAAAATTTTTAAGAAGATTACGATCCATCGTTTTCAGAAATATTGGTTAGTTGGTGTCAGTGATATGAATAATTGTAAGTTCCATCAAAATATGGGGAATCAAATAACAAGTACATCAAGTTGTGAAGCTAGAAGAGAATGGGATTGTCTCTTATATTTGTGGCCCATCCATGATCTACCAGACTTTCCAGTGGAAACTAACAGATTATGGAAGATAATAAAAGGACAAAACGCTTCATTTCAACCTTATAAATAAAGGGTTGTTCCAAATTTCCTATGAGATTGAACTACCATCTCGTCCTTTTCTGCAAAAGTAACTATATAAACATGCTTAGTTATAATATGACGATCAACAAAGGAACAAACAAACTAATACAAGGGAAGTGAGTTCTTCCGTTGTCTCTACTAGAAACAAAAGGATATATACATATAATTACAGTGCATGAGTGGAAAACCAACTTAGATATTGATTTTGACGGTGGATGGTGCTGTCGTTTTGGTATTTTAGGACCACGTGATCTTGTGGGTTGGCTGAGATCCCCATGAAGATTTGCAGTATCTTATAATAGTCCCCTCTAGAGAGGTCCCTATCCTCTGCAAGACTATCTCTCTCTTAAACAAATTCATACAGAGGTTTTCATCACCATGAAACATACATATATATAATGAAACAACGTTATACACATCCATCCACTTTCAACAAACTTTTAATTAAATGTATTTGTTGACATATACTACTGCTTTACATATTGTTCTCTGTATGTGTTTTTTAATAAGTTATTCAGAATCTCCCTCTTTTCCTTTTCTTAACTACGTACGAACTTTATTAACAATTAGATAGACTCCATTAGAAGCCAAATGAACTTAGTTAACAAATTTGGACTTGCTTCTGCTCTTGTTTCCCAAAATCTAACGAAATATGTTCTTTTAGAGTTCAACTTCAGCTGCATGAAATTATTATAGACCACACTTTCCCATGTGCAAATTAAAAATTACTTGCTAACTAGCATCAACTAGAGTAATATTTCAATTTAGCATCATGTTTGTAATTATATCTTTCATCCTCCCTCTCAATTAAAAGCACTCTGTAAGTTCATATATCTGAATCAAGTATAGTAATTAACTACTTATCATGTGCTTAATTTCCTTTCCATTTTTAAATATTACATCAAATCTTTAGAATAAGTTGAGTTAATTAGATAAATATAAATTTAATACCCTCTTCAATTTATATATTTTTAATTTACAAATTTTATGAGATTTCAACGTTCTACTTCTTTTTTAAACAAATTAAAGGATTTAATTTATGAAAGAGGTGGAAATACAAAGGTATTGTTTACATACATATATTTGGAAGGTTAAAAAATCAACTCTCCTTATACCAACATCATCCTTAACCAACTCTCCCCACTGTATAAGTCCCACATACCACTAAATCATCGCTTCACAAATAGTAAAAAACAATTTGTTGGCTTGCAAAACTTCATGAAAATAACCAAATTAAGGACTTGAATCCCTTAGTCCTCTATGAGAAAACCTTTGCTTCATCACCTCCTCCATGCTTTAATTTGATATTCTTCAGGTAAGAAAGATCATTTCCACTTGAATGATTTGGTTTTCTAGTTCTTAAATCAACATTTTCTTGTTGCTAGGCTAAGCGATTCCAAAGAATCGAGGGGCAACTAGGCACAAAATTGTACAAGGACTCTAGAAGTTACCCAAATAGGGATTAGCATGATCCTTCAGATATTACAGAGGTAACAACAACCCCTCCATGAATAACTTCAAATATCGTTAATAAAGATTCTTTCTTCTATTTATTGCTGATTGATCACTTTTCATGGGTTCTCATCATCTAATTGTTGGTTGATTGAGCAATTATAACAAGAAGGAGGTAGTCCCACACAATCTCTACTCTTATGCATGGTTCTCTGGTTGCATCATCACAGGGTTACTTTACATTATATGAGGCCAACTAGGCCATTTCCTTAATCGTCTTCTGCTTGCATGCTATATCTTTAAATGATTCTCCACGAAGTTGAAAGATTAGGGTAGCCACTGCCTATTCCTTAGGTACATAGGATTTTCTCCTTAATTCCAAAAATTAGACAAAGTATAGTTTCATCTTTAGTACGAGCCTTGCTTTGAAATCTTTTGAGATTAATCCCTTACCATATCTCCTTATTAGATGAGGCGAAAGAGATGACATATATCACTTTACTAGAGTTAGGAGTGTTTTTCAGTTTCAGGAGCCAATTAAGAACATCTATGAACTTATTCCCCATGTTTGACACCAAGCAATAGTCTTGAATTTTGTTCCATATAACTTGAGGATAGTCATATAGGAAGAAAAGATGGTCTCTAAACTCTTCCTCTCTTCCATAAAGAGCGCATATAGAGTTACTAGCTAAATAGTACCTTTAGAATATTCTGGTCCATCTAGTCCCTAAATCTTGAGATAATAAAGTTACTAAGAGGTTGATTGAGACATTAATACGTGTCCTTTCTTTCAAGATTAGATAGATAATTGGGAATGAGATATTGTAGCTCTATAGTGAAATAACTCCATTGTCCTCCTGTTAAGATATAGTTAACGTTAGAGTGAACAGGAAATGTATTCTAACAGAGTAGAGCCTGAGGTATTCTTATAAGCGGGCCTTTGCCTATCCAATTATCAAACCATAGGAAGATCTTTTCTCCATTTCCAACCTTGCAAAGCATAGTAGGTTTTAATATGACCCTTAACTTTAGTAGTTGAGTCAAAGATAAAAAAAAGGAAGCTTTAATTGGGATGACCCGTATACTATTCCCCTTAAGGATGTAATTCTGTAGCCATCTAATCCATAGTGACTCCTTCTCCAATAGGATATTCCAAAGCAATTTGATCAACATAATTATATTAATGGTTCCAATAAAGGTTAGCCTCATACCACCCTCCTCTTTTCTCTGACAAAATTGTGTCCACTTGACTTTGGCATAATGATTACCTGTACTTAGGTTCCACCATAAGAATCTTCTAAATAATTTCTCAATAGTCTTGATGACTCCTTATGCTAAAAGCATGTTAGAAGAATAGTAGATATGTAAGGAATTCAAATCTGACTTTATGCGTTGCAATCTCCCTCCTAAGGAAAGAATCTTATTATCCCACATATTTAGTCTTCTCTAAATCTTCTCTGCTAAATGATAGTATTCAGAGAACTGTATCCTTCTAGTAGTGATAGGGAGTCTTAAGTAAGACAATGGTGTTGACTTTTTGCTCATACCCATGATTAGGGATATGTTACCCTTTACCCTATTAGCACTAGATGCCAAAATGAAATGACTCTTATTGAAGTTTATTTTCAAACTTGACAAATCTTTAAAAGTAAGTAGTGTAGAGGTAAGTAGTTTAATAGACTTATAGTGAGCCTTAAAGAAGAGTAGGAGATTATCTATAAAACATAGGTTAATAAGCCCCACCCTTTGGCATTTGTTATGGAACTTAAAGTGTTTGTTATTCCCCACTTTGTGGATAAACATTTGGGTTAGTACTCTATACATAGATTAAGAAGATAAGGAGATAAAAGATCCCCTTATTTTAGGCCTTTAGCACTCTTAATTAAGCAAGTGGGTACACCATTAACCAAAATTGAGAAGGAGAGATAAGTGGTATATGCCTTAATCCATTCAATAAAAGGCTTAGGAAAACCCATAGTCTTTAAGGTTTGTAGAATAAAACCTCATTCAACACAATCAAAAGCCTTCAAGAAGTACTCTTTGAGGACACAGTCATTGGAGGAGTTATTTCTCTGATAACCCTTTATTAAATCTTAAACAATTAAGACATTATCATCAATCATTCAACCTTGCATAAAGACAGTTTGATTATAAAAAATAAGTGAATCCAGGACTGTTTTTAACCTATTGGTAAGGATTTTAGAAATTACTTTATAAAGGAAATTTGAACATACATGCATGGAATCGTCAAAAGAATGTAGGGTTAGAGGTCTTAGGTATTAAGCATATATGCGTCTTGTTTATCTCTTTAAGGAGAGTACCTCCAGAGAAGAATTCATTTATAGCTCTTTTCACCATAGGGCCAACTTCCTACCAAGTATTCTAAAAGAAGAAGCCATTAAAGCCATCCGAACTTGGGGATTGTTAGGGTTTATCTAGAAAACTACTTCATCTATCTCCTTGTCCCCAAAATACTTAGTGAGTAAATTAGATTGCTCCTAGGTGATCCTTTTCTTATTGTAAGAGATAAGTAGCTAGGGAGCAGCTGGTAATCTACGAGTGCATTTATAGAAACCCTTAAAGTGCCTCTTAGTTTTATTAAGTATATCCTTTTGTTGAGTAATTGTAGAACCATTAGGCAGTTTTAGAGAACAAATTCTATTTGGATTCTTTCTAGCCAAAATAGAGTTGAAGAAGAACTTAGTACATATTTCACCTCCTTTAAGCCAATTAGCTTTAGCTCTCTACTCCAGTAGGCTAGAGCAATCTCAAATAGCTGATAAATACTTTGGAAAATAAGCCTTCTCCTTGTTTACTAGTAGATCATTACCACGATTCCTAACTATCTTCCCCTAAATAAGAGCCAATACCTCCTTAGTCCTCTTAATAGCTTGTAGTGTGGTAGAGCCTTTCTATTTATTAAGCCTTTCATATCTAATGTAATAGCCTCAAGTTTTTGGACACGAATAGATTGATGTGTGTCCTCAGATGTTGTTTCAAAATTGCTTTGAAGTGCTTCATGAGAGCTAATATCCTCCATCAAGAAGTTATTAAACCTAAAAAGGCCTTTTCTTTTAGATTTTTGGAAGAGATTCTCCACCTGGATTAGGGAATGATTAGAGAACAGCGGATCCATAAAGGTTTTTACACTATCAGGGACCTTAATTATCAAGTCTTGATTAACCAATAAGTGATCCAATTTCCTTCTCAGTGCCTACCTTCTAGATTGCTTGTTACTTTATATATAAAAGTGACCTTGAAATTTTGGATCAAATATTTCTAGCTTCCCTACATAGTCACTAAAATCAGGAGAGAAGTTTTTTAGACTAAAGTGACCATTAGATTTAATTCTAAATAGAGCACAATTGAAATCTTTACATAATAACTAAAGCCCATTCACTCTCTTCTAAAATTCCGCCAAATTTTTTCATAAATCTTTCCTTTGAAAAGCATGATTAGCACTATAAATTATCGAGGAGAAATTCATAATCCCTTCTTGAATGAATCTCCATTTCAAATGAATTACTTGTATTTATATCTCAAAAAATTCAACATCCATAAGAGTAGGTTCATACCTTATAATAATCCTTCCCAAACTATGGGTTTGATGGTTAGAAATAAATTTTCACCAAGAGGCCAATTTATTTAGAATCTTAGGAATCTCAAATCTATTTTTATTTTCCAAAAGAGAAAAAATACATGGCTTAGTATTAAAGACAAAATCCCTAAAAGCTGCTATCTTATTAGGGCATTTGATGTCCCTTACATTTCATGTAATAATTTTCATTTATCAATGAATTTTTCGGAGCCCTTATCTTTACTCTTGTTAGATTTCCTTTTGACAACCTATTGGAATTTCTCATTTATGACTTCTTCGTATTTACTTTCACTAGAGGATGAGGGGTTAGTATGAAATAGTTTAGTAAGCTGCCACAGTATTCATATTAGAATTCAAGTAACTATTTTTCCCATGATCTAGTTTACTAACAATAGTTGTTATACTTTCAACTTGGTCTTTCTCTAATATAAGGGAAAGAACTGGCTCCTCTCGAGAGGTGGTAGTGTCTTAGCCCTTATTAACATTTCCTTCTCTTGTTAAATCCTCATAGTCTCCTCTTTGAAAGATCTTACCTATTGGTACCCATTTTTTGCCTTGAGAACAAAAAAGGGCTTCCATTAGTAGTGGATATACACATTGTTGTCATAAAGTGCTCCATCAAATCTTAATCTCATAACAGATATATATTTAGGTAAATCCTTTGAGAGCACCATATTAACACATAGTCTAGCATATCCCAAGTCTAGCATATCCCAACCTCTTCCTCTTTACTGTATTATCATCCAAGCATAGAGGTTTGCTTAGGAAACTAACAACATACTTAACCATTTAGTTGTCTAGTATTTAAAGGAATGCAAATTCACCTACATAGGAATGACTCTATGTCTATTAGGCTCAATTTGGAATCCAAGTTGCCAAGTCTGCAAGAAAAGTGGGAAGCTAAAACATGTCATGGTCTCTCCTTAATGATCTTAAAGGCTTCAGCTTTAGTGGAAAAGGTGAACATAATTTATCTATCTTCTATTATAAGTATACCTATTAGACCTTTTTTTCATGATAATGTTGCCCATTTTTATATTACAAGAAATGTAGGTCTCTTGTCATAGAAAAATTCAATTAGAGAGTTCACCCAAGATTTGACTCCTTCTTAAAGAGTTTCCAAATCTAAGGAGACAACAACTCTCCCATCTTCAACCTTGGGAGGACAAAAGTGCAATGATAGTTCATCATTTCCTTCCTAGTACCTATTTTCATGTCTTTTGATCTCCAACTTGTTGGGAGGAGAAGGAAGATGGAGTCAGGGTTGTGCCTAATAAGGATGTTCGAGGTCTCTGAGTTAAGTCTGATGAGGAGGATGAAGAAGCTTGCGTTTTGCCTGATGAGGGTAAAGGGGGAAAATCTTCCTTGACAGAGCCTTACATGGTAGTTAATTTGGAGATCTATGTTTTGTCTGAAAGAAAGGGACAAGTTTGGCAGAGGCCTGAGATAAGGGTGCAGTATCTTGAAACACAAATTCCAAAAGTGAAAAAGCAAATGTAGAAGGAGATCAGAGACCAAATTGCCCTTAGCAAAGCTCTCCCCATTGGAAAGAAACGTTTACAAAAGTTGAAGTTGAAGAAGTAATAGAAAGGTTGTAAAGATGTTGTAAAGATGGTAGTGTTTGGGAGGCAAAATTGGCAGAAAGATAAGGGGTGGATGGTTAAAGAGAAGGTAAAGAATCTCTCTCTGATTATTTTTTTATAACTCTTTACTTTATTAAGATTTGTGAACTTAGTAGTTGCAGTCCTCGTTATGTTCTATTTAAAAGATTATGGCTGAATTATGTTTTTATCTTAGATTTTTATATGTTGCTCTCTAAGTATATAAATTATACATAAATACTGACGTTACTGGATGGTATTAAGAGTTTTGGGCAATCCAGACTCCATTGTGGGTAAGAGCAGGAAGGATACCTGTCAAGTGCCTACTCTCACGAAAAATAAAATAGGGCTCACTCTTGACTCTCATAAAGAGTAAAATAAGGCCAAAATAGCATACAACTCACTCTTGACACTCATAAAGACCAAATGAGGCAAATCCTCTAAATTTTCTTTTTTTCTTTACATATTTTTTCATTTGATTTTTTTTTTGAGTTGTTTAAATCTTAGGTTGTGCTTGTTTAGTGGGTATGAAAAAAAGGGAATGAGTATGGAATGAGAAATTGAGTTTGGTAAGGGATTATGATTATAGAGTCATTATTTTGATTATCCATTTTTAGGTAATACCCCATTCCTCTCCTAATCTAGAGGAATGAGTATCATTGTTATGTAAGGGTGTGCTTGTTACAATTAATTAATTAAAATATTATTATTAGTACTATATAAGTAATTAAAATATAATTATTCATTAATTAAAATATTGTAATTAATTAATTAATTACAATATAATTAATTAAAATATTA
>JAOQMQ010000195.1:10843312-10858058 GCA_027563845.1 Erythroxylum subrotundum
TTCAGAGAAAGAATAAAATAATAAAGGCAAGACAAGACAAGACAAGACAACCTCATTGTGGATAATTTATTTGAGTTTAGATACTCTGTTCAGTTTTATGGTGTCTTATTGTGTTCAGTAAATCTCAGCCATTTATTTATGGAGATCCTACATTAATTTATATGGAGCCTATACAGGGCCTGCATAAATTAATGACTGAGATTCACTGGACGCAATAAGACACTATAAAACTGGACAAAGGATCTTGTTCCAATTTATTTACCCTAAATTGCAACGGCGTGATTAAGAAGGATACTTTATCTAATGTTATTTTGTTCTATTCTGTCTATTGAATCTCACCTATTTATTTACGTAAATCTTGTATTTATTTACGTAAGTCGCATATAAATAAATGATTAAGATTTAATCGAATTCATAATAACGCTGAACCGAGGATAGACTCCGTAATCACCGCTTCAGTTTGATTCACGCACATTGGAAGGACTTCACGTCATACCTCTTAAGATATGCACAGGGAAGCGTGCCATTCAGACTTGAAGATGTTCTCGTAAATCTTAGTTCACACGTGAAATTAGAGTGAGAAGATACGTGCCAATGCCATTAGGTTTGGTACTTATAAGCAGCTAGTGAATGTAAAAATAAAGATAAATGCGCTTGCACGCTTGGGAGATTTCCACCACCTAAATAAGCTTTAGAGTAACAGGATGATCATTCAAGTGTTGAATTCTGAATAGATGTGCTCCATAATCTACAAATTTTGTGCTGTGTTTGAGGTTTCTCATAATTAAGATGAATAATGTAAAATGATTATGAATTTTATAAGAAAATTAGTTGTTGTTCAGGCAAATCAATGTATAGATAAAAGTTAGTTGTTGTTCAGGCAAATCAATGTATAGATATGGGAAGAACAAACTCCGTATTGTTTGTAATCTTATATGCAGAAAGTAAAATTTGAAGCCAAGTAATTAAGGAGAAGAGCAAACAGTAGTGTATACACAAGAGGAACAATTAACAAATTAAAAAGTAGAGGGTTGGATTTGCGGGGTGAGGAAGGAGGATACATAGATATGGATGGGACAAAACAAATCATAATTGGAATGTTTGAAACTTAAAATTGGAGCTTTTGCAGGCAATAGGGAGACAACAAAAGTAGCCACCCTCCTTATTATGTTTGACCTTTTGATTGTACTGCTAATGATCTATGTTCTACTTTTCTGTTGTTTGTGGAGCTCCTATAGCTTCCAGCTTGTTTATAATTACAAACATATCGTGTGTTTTCTTCTTCATCGTTATCATTGTGACTTTTTGGGCACGTGAAATAACTTTATCTACTCAAATCCTATTAGGTTGATGTGACCAAAAGACCACAAGTTGTACAACTTTTCCCCAAACTCTTTATGAAAAAGTTATGCGATCCACGGTTGTGCGAATCTGAGTTTAACATGATACTATTTGTAAGTTGACGAACTGAAGAAAGGTATCTATCATTCTTAATCTCTTTACTCAGGTTTCCCTTTTCATAAAAGGAACAAAGTTAGAAAACTCTTCTTTCTTCCTGTTAGGTTTAAGGGAGTGCTTTAGCAAATCCATGTCAAATCCAATGATCTTTTAACTTAATTGTGACCTTAAGAGATGCAGCTTATTTTTAATTTAATTAATTTGCCATCAGACATCTCTCTATATTTAACTTAATTATTGCAGTACTATAATGTCATAATTTATTTCAAACATTCGATAAATGTACAACTAGTTGCATAGATTTTCTCATTAATAAAAAAGCTCATATTTATTAAGAAATACAACTCTTGAAGTTGTGATAAAACTCACAGTCAAAGATTTAAAAGTAGATACTATCCTTGTTTGGTGAATCACTGATCAACTATATTTTGGCAAATTGAGAGGTATTTAGTTGTTTGTCCATATCAAACTGCTGATAATTATGTTTGATAATCAGTTAATTGGGATGACGGATTGAACTCAATCTGTTATTTTTGAAAATGCTGCAGTTGAGAAATTAAGGGACAAAAAGACGATTGTGTCTAAAAGTTATTACAAGTTATTTAAGCTATCATCTTTTATTACTGCTTTTTCTTTACCAAACACTAGTACTCTAAACTTCATTGATTTTATTTAAACATTCATCTACTTTTTCCTATTATAGTTAAAGAAATTAAAAAATATACTTGAGTGTCTAGAAATTAACCTTATTAATAAGTTATTAGTTGAACAAAATATAGAAAAAAAATAAGCATTATTACAACTAATTAAGTTATCAAAAACATAGGTTAGTGATAAATAAGTTAATATACTAGAAAAAATGAATTTCAAATTGATTAAAATGGAGAAAGTAGTAATAGCAGTAATAATAACAATAATATTTACTATTATTATTATATGTTTTATGATTTTTATTAGAGTTATAAAATTAATTTTTGTGAAATTAAATATCTAAAATTTAAATTCTTATAAGAATATTCAAATAAATACTAAGATATAATACTTATGTCTATATAATTTTTTTTAAAGTCATGACCGCATAAGTTATTTTACACATAAACAACTAATATTAAAAAATTAATTTTATCAAAAATTTTTAAATCAGCTAATATAATCCGTTGTAATCTAACCGCTAATAGAATCAACTAACAGTTAATATAATTTATTGATCATCAAATAGGGCAATAATAGTCCATAGAGGAACATCATCAGAGCAATCCAAGAGGAGTGAAAATTTCTTCAACTCGTGGACTGTTAGCTCAACCAATTATCCGCAACTATGACTTTCTCGTTTCAAGTCAATCTTCTCTAGTCTTTGCAACTCTTATCCAACTCCATTCTTAACTCTTCAATTGCTTGTACTTTTCATCTCTCCTGATCCTTTTTCTTGGGGTAAGGAGTAGGCTGGGCATTAGTAATGTTTAGGATTTAACTGAAACAGGATAAATACTTGAGATTGACGTTTGTCTTTGCCCCAGTATTAGTAATACTAACTGGATAAATTCCTCGTTGGAGTTGTATGAGTTGTGCCGAGACATGCCTTACATGGCTAAACGAAATTATAAGTTGCTATAATTCAACATAGGATGCGGATGATGGATAAGGAGCATAGATTGAAGAATATGGCAGTTGCAATGAAAATATGCCTCTAACTAAAACTAGATTTTGATTCAATGGACAATGTTGGAGAAGGCAATACGAGCAAGTTAGCATTGCAGCATTATGTCATTGCAGGCTTACACGCTACAGATGATTCTAAGCATAGCATGATCGCAGGTTGTGACACAAAAGCAATTAAACATCTCTGTCAGTCAATGTAAATGACTTGACTGATCATAACAGTTCACCAGCCTAGTCACAATTTGCAAACCATGCATATTCTTCAATGATCATGGCCTGTTCTAGTTCAAATTTCTCTACCGTTCTTGTTCACAAAACGTTTGATAATGGTGCTCATACCTCAACGGCATTTTCTATGGGCAGCTTAACTAAATGTTAAAATGAATCGATCATGGCCTATGCCCGATTTATCTGAAATAGGATAAGTTAAGGTATAGATAACGTGCCGTTTACCGAAAGGACATGCCGTGCTGCATATAGTATAATGTAGTTTCACATGGTTAAATAACGATCAAGATCATTTCAACGCCTCCAATCAACGACCTTACAGCAAAAAGTCTCGTTTTCCCAGCCAAATGAGAACAATAGCACAAGAATTTCAAGATCTTGCTCTACGGCATCCATAGTTCACCATCCTGCATTCGATAGTAAATTTCAGGATGGCTTGGATATTTACATCTTAAGGACTAACCTTTGATCAACAAAATACCTAGCTAGTGCTAGCCTTATCCAGCTGCAAGTTTGCCTTTATGAAGTCTAGGACAACGGATACCACCTCTACTTGATGTGAAGTGTATGAATGATTTGCTCCATCTATGATGTGTAATTTATGATTAGGTATGATCTTGGAAAACTCGTACGCATCTTCCACCGGTATGATTTCATCATCAGATCCATGGACTGTGAACACTCTGTATAAAACTTAAGATCCATCAGTCTTATTGTGTCCAATTGTTAGATAGACTTAGAAATGGTTATAATAACAGCAAGAGGATATCCAAATATGAAAATTTGTTGGAACATCAGATAGAGAGAGATTCACTAGCTAAGGGATAATTTTTCCCCATGATATCTGAAATCTAATTTCTTGACCATTATAGTGAAAGGTTTCCCATATAGAGAACATAAATAAGCAAATGCATCTTTCAGGATGAAATAGTTAACAATCAAATGATTTGATGTTTTCTTCTTTGTGAAAAATCAAGCTTTTCGTCCTTGATAATGTCACAATTGTGAACATAAATTAAGAACAATGAAAATGTTCTGACACACCTTACCATGACAATGTCAAGAATATGTAAACTCAGTAAACTTGGCAAACCTAAAAGATAAGACTGGGTTAAGGTATTTCCTCAAACCTGCAATCTCTGTCAATCTCGAGACATGCTTTATGCATATCAGTGTTCAGACGATCCATCAAATCGTCCAAATAAACACGATAATTAACACCTCCTGCAAAGGTAAATGTCAGAAAGGTACAAACAGAGAGCATTTCTGTAAGTTAGTAAGACAGGGAGGGGGCTTTCAAGGCTAATTTGGGTAATCCTTTTGTTTTCCTTTTCGTTCCCTTGGACCATCACCAGAGTAGAATTCTGTAAAGGAAAAAGTCACCTATTTGGTTTTTGACATCAATAAATCCTTCTTCCTTAATTTTTTCAAGAAAGCCTTTTCCAAGCCGTTCCTCAATACCTCTCTTCAAATCATAACGGCCAGAAATATTGACAACTTTATTGACATCATGATATTTTGAAGCATAAAGGAGCACCACATCGCCACCTAAAAGTATTGTTCTGTTGTCAGTTTTCAAGAGGGAACAAAATCATTTCCATGGTATCCAATTAAGTGTAAAAATAACCCTTTTAAACTGGAAAACCTGGAATTTAATGTAAAAGAACAAGGCTAATATGCAGAACAAAACCAGCAAATTGAGTTACACTATTTCATAAGCAAGAATTTCCCCGTTTTTCAATTATTTACATCTTTATCATCTATTTCACATTTTTCTTGAACCTTTTTTCCTCAATGCCTACACTAAGCCAAAAAAATAAGGCCACAACACTGAGACTTATTTTGCTAAAAGATTCAACATTTTGATGCATATAGAATTACAGTGTACAAATTTCGCATCCCAAAATCATGCTGGTAGCGTGATCTTCTAGATGCACTCGATTTCAATCATGAACTGGTATCTCAACTCAACAATTGAGCAGCCTAACAAAGACAACATTGCATGACAAGAAAGCTTAAAGCAATATTGATAAAAACATGATAGGACATGATTAAACTAACACTATCTACAACAATCAATCATCAACGTCCCTATTCTATTCTCTGCTCACCACTAGCATTGTTAACTTGTAGCCACCAACGACAACAGATAGAATTGCAAGGCAATCACCACTATCAATATGTATAACTACTGTCATTCACCAGCACTGATTTTCTCCAAAAATCAGTTCTTACAGAAACAAAGCCAAATGGGTTAAAGTTGCAATTTTTTGTTTGACCTAGATAACCAAAGAACTTGTTGTAGTTAACAAACTAGACATCTAGCAAAGGTGACTTTCTTTGATCCATTTATCTCAATAATACATGATGACGAAAGCAAAATAATTTCCAACCAGTAAAACATCAATCTACAATGAACGAACAGAAATATCATGTGAAAAACGAAGTCTTCCTCAAGACTGGTTATTTGTCAAAATTCAATTATCACTTTAGTTGCACAAACTAATACAATTTATCCAAGGACGTATAGCAACTACGCAACATGTATACACAATCATACAAACCTTTACTATGCCCAAGAATCGCACTTACAACACGCTTTTCTCCAAAGAAATGTTCAACTACAGCTCGCAAATCATCAGCCTCTCTCAAGTAGTTACCATACGCAAAAGAGCCTTCACTTTCCCTATAGAGAAAACATTGTAAATATGTGATCAAATAGAACTTAAATTGAGAATTATACCACATCTCAGCTACTCATGCAAGAGGACAACATAAAGAAACAGGACCAAGAGTATCCACAGACACCCAGTTACTGTGAGTATAAAACTAAGAATTTGTTATTCTCTAATCAACTGATCTCATGATAAGAGCATCAAATGTCCAGTGAATCCAAAATTATTATCTTTTCAGTAATGAAGTAATTGATGAACTAAACTAAAAAGGACAATTAATTAATGAATACAACTGATATGGATGAGTGTTTATTAGGAGTCTATTAGAGGAGTATGAGTGTATTATTAGGAATCTATTAGAGGAGTATTTTATTTTTAGTACAAGACTATCATTTCCCTATTATTTCTGCACTAATTTCTGTTATAGTTATGTTAATAAAAACAACGTGAATAGGAGTCTTTCTAAGAGTCCTAAAACAGCTTGAATAGGAGTCTTTCTAGGAGTCCTAGTTTAGGTGGAATTTTTGTGTTTCTTTGCCTATATAAGGCTATTACGTTATGCAATAAAGTAAGCAAGAAGTTATCAAAAAAATTAGCTTAGAAGTAGAATAACTTAGTCTAATCTAGGCAGACCTTTGTCCTCAACAAGTACTGCCCGTTTTTATCAGCAAATATAGGTTCTGCAAAAAAGGGGTCCAGCATAAACAAGGGAAAAGAGGTTAATTTTCTTGAGAATCATTCTTGGACTCGAGCCCAAGCACGGGCACATAACAATTTGGTATCAGAGCAGGAGTTCATGGACGAAACAGGCCATTCAATTGCAGAGCAATCTTCGGTAGATTGCCAGATGGATTAGAGGATACGGGCATTAGAGATGGGGTAGCAAGAATTGACGGCTCAATATGCAAATATTATTTGCATGCTTGCAAGGTTGGAAGGTGCAAAATCGAGCGAGTATCAGGTACCATCACCACCACCACGAGAGGAGAGGACCGATGGGGGCAGCAGGGTAAGAATGGTGCCTAAATACACTAAGATGGAATTTCCAACGTACGATGGCTTGATGGATCCGTTGGTTTGGCTTCACATGTGTGAGAAGTTTTTCCTAAGCCAACAAACAGCGGAGGAGGAGAAGGTAAGATTGACTGCCTTTCATTTAACGGGGAGGCCCAATTGTGGTTCTTTCAACTTGAACAAGAAGAACCAGGGATGCATTGGTACTCTTTCAAAAATCATTGCAATATGAGATTCGGCCCTCACCTTAGCAACAACCCTATAGGGGAATTGGCAAACCTCAAACAGATAGGGAGCATAGAAGAATATTAACGCCAATTCCAAACACTGTTGGCTCGAACCATAGGGCTTTCACAAGATCTACAAGTAAATCTATTCACGGCTGGGTTGGTAGAAGGACTGCGAATTGAGGTGGAGATGCAATATCCTGTTAATCTTGGAGCTGCAATGAACTTAGCAAGAGCATGTGAAAGAAAATTACAATGTATGTAGATGCAATACACCCAAGGGGTAAGAGGCGGCCGAAACACCACCCTATGGCTATCTTCGCAGTTAGACAGTAGTAGTAACAACACCAGCGCGAGTGAAGCCACACTTTTAGGAAGTAAGATAAACTCAGGGGCTAAAACAACAACCTTCAGTATAGCAAGTATTCCATCCCCGACGGGAAGACGCTTAACCAAAGCGAAAATCGCTGAAAGAAGAGAGAAGGGGTTGTGTTACAATTGCAATGAGTCTTATTCGGTGGGGCACAAATGTAAGAGACTATTTTGGATTGAGGTGGCAGATTCTAAGGAAGAAGAGGAGGAGATATCTTTGCATACCACCACTGGCATAACTTGATTTCGAGCTTGAGGGCAAGCTCAATGTCAAAGAGGGGAGTGATGAAATGGATGAGTGTTTTATTAGGAGTCTATTAGAATATGAGTGTTTTATTAGGAGTCTATTAGAGGAGTATTTTATTTTTAGTAAGTCTATTATTTCCCTATGTCGGCACTAGTTTCTGTTATAGTTATGTTAATAAAAACAATGTGAATAGGAGTCTTTCTAAGAGTCCTAAAATAGCTTCAATAGGAGTCTTTCTAGGAGTCCTAGTTTAGGTGGAACTTTTGCATTTCTTTGCCTATATAAGGCTATTACGTTATGCAATAAAGTAAGCAAGAAGTTATCATAAAAATTAGCTTAGAAGTAGAATAACTTAGTCTAATCTAGGCAGAACTTGTCCTCGACAAGTGCTGCCTGTTTTCATCAGAAAAAATAGGTTCTGCAAGAAAGGGGTCCAACGTAAACAAGGGAAAAGAGGTTAACTTTCTTGAGAATTGTCCTTGGACTCGATCCCAAGCACGGGCACATAAGTTAACTTTCTTGAGAATTGTCCTTGGACTTGATCCCAAGCACATGCACTTAACAACAAGTCAATGTGCTGAAATCCTGTCATTCCAATTGACCTCCGTGTAACAGCACAAATGTTGTGAACATATGCCTATAACATAAATCGTATCCATCAGTGAAGAAAAATAGGAGCTCACCCGTTTCCAGAAAAATCAAAACGGAAGGCGCTAATGCCCTCATTTCCCAATGCAACAGCAAGGTTCTCTATCAACTCTTGACCCTAGAAATTGTAAATAGTGGAAAGTTATTTTACCTTCGCATTAATTTTTGTTGCTGCATGAATTAGCCATCTAAAGGATGACTAAATGCTAAAATGCTAGAATAATTTACATGGAAATAATGACATCCCAATACCAAGAGCAACCTTTGAGGAACGGAAGCCATGGCACAAGACAACAACCTCCTCAGATCCAGTATCATGTAATACACCGACGAGTTTTTCACCATGTTTATTTGGTACTATGATTTTCTGCTGCTGCAGAACTGAAACCCAATATTAGATGTGTCAATATACCGATAAAATTAAGAATGCTGTCAGCAATCCTTACACTTAAAAACATAAAATATGAGCTCATATACAGCAGGATACATGTTGATCCTTTACCAAATTCCCATAAGCTGTACTCTTATCGACATGCCACTCATTAAAACGTAGAAGAAAACATAAGAAACTAATTTGACAATTGCCCAACTTTTGCATCTAACCGGACCGGAGTAACTACTTGTCTACTTCCCAACTCGAACCCAGAGTCGACGGGTACTGAAGGATAGTCATAGAACAAGTCAATACAGGGTTAACCATCTAAAAAATCGCGATGTAACAATTGAAATTACAAAAGAAGAAGAGAAGATCTAACTTTTTGTGTCCTCCCTTAATCAAGGCGAGTTAGACTGACACCTACCCATGATAACAACCCAACACAAACACTTAAACTAAACATGGGCAGGTACAAAAACATCATGCCAACAGCAAATAAGCGACTGTATAAGGTAGATAAACACAAAAGTCGGGTTGGGATACCGGTATTTTGGGCAGTGAGAGCCGACATGCTGAGGGTTACGGTGGAGCTGCGATTACGGGACGATAAGAAGAGTAGGTGGCGAAGCGGAAATGCAAGTGAAGGGGGCTTTTTCAGAAAATATGAACTTCCGAGTACTGATTGGAAATTACAACCAAAGGCTTCCATTTTTTATCAGTTTCGTAGTATTTAGTTTGTTAATTATACTTCTTGTGGAAAATTGTTCCAACTTATTTACTGTATAATAAAATCGTGATTTAGTAAATAGTTGGTTTGTAAGTATAGTTAAATACTGATTTTTTAAATATGTATTAAATAAAATATTAATTATAATAGTAATCAATAAATTATATGATCTAAATCAATTAGTTAGCAATCTAAAATATATGATGAATTTAAATAAATAATAAACTTAAATTAGCTAAAATTATTATAATTCACTAAATAATAAAATTCAAACTATTCTATTGAACATTTTTTACGGTATGGTAAAGTCAAAAATGAAACTTACCCACCACTCTTATCACAGATAATATATTTTCTTTCGCGTTCTTCCAAGTTATCGTATTCAAATTTGCAGTTGAACTTGTTTTTAATAGATTTATCATTCCACATAAATGAACACAAATGTGAATAAGCAATGAGAAAATTAACACAAAAGAGTACAATGTGAAAGAAGACGTAACAATAGAATACGTCCTTTAAATGGTCGAGTCGGTGGAGCAGAGTACGGAATTAAAATGTCAATTATTCGAATCTCCTAGTTATACTTTCTTGATCAAATTTATCGTATAAGATTTGCTTAATACAAAATACTCATATTAATGTTATTAGTAAATTATTGCATAAATCTAAAGGTTTATTTAATGGATATTTAAAAAATAAGACTATAAGTTCTTTCATTAAAAAATAGAAAAAGACCAAAAAAGAACAAAGACAACGATTTCAGTGAAATCATTTAGATAAACGCAGTTAGCTAATATTATTACAGAAGGAGAAAAAGTGGGAAAATCGGTGAAAGAACTGAAGAAATGCTAAATTTGTTAAACGACTGGTCGCAGTATGAGAACATCAAAACAAAAAGAAGGTAGATAAATAATGATACAACCTCCCTTCATGAACTCACGAGATTGGAATTTTGACTCTACTTTTCTATGGCTAACTAAGGTCCCTCTCTCCCCCAGTTTTCTACCAATTCTCCTCTACTCTTTTATCTTCGTCCACCATGGTCCCTACCCTACCACTGCTTTCCAAATGTTTTTCTCTGTGTTTCACAACCCATGTACATACACAGCTTCCATCTATCCCTTCCCATATGGACCACTGCTTTCCATATGTTTTTCTCTCTGTTTCACAACCCATGTTGATGTACATACACAGCTCCCATCTATCCCTTCCCATATGACTACCTTTTTCATGTCTCCCATTTCAACCAGTTCACTGCAAAAACTCGACATATTGACCTAACTTAAAACAATCTGGGTGGATTGGACTTTCTTTCTATGTACCATCATCTCTGTGTCCATACGATTTTAACGTCTTAAATTACATATATATACGTTCTGTTCAAATTGAGCATCCATCAAAGGCGATCTGGGTAAAGACATAATCAAATGACTTTAAAAGGACGAGAGAGGTCAGGATGCGTGTAAGAGTTCATCGATACAGTGGCTAAAGGGTCTTTCTTTACAAGTCGACATGGACACCATCTTTACGCTCCGCCAAGTTGAGCGCACCACTTATCTCCAGATGCTCATGCAGTCTTTTGGAAGTACTTACATTTGCCTTTGGTCATATCTCCCTTGCCCTTCCAAGTAAGTTGAGTATACACATTCAACGGTAAGGTTATACACATGATTCATTGGCAATCCCAGCTTATCTTCTCTCATCGTCAGCTGTTTACTGTTGTGGGATGGGTATATCCAAGATGAAGTAGCGAACCAGCCGAGAGCTCGAGCTCTTTTTCAAGAATACCAGCAAGGAATCTATCCCGTCGTTAATGAGTATGAGAAGCTCGTCTGTTTTTCTTCCCACTAGTTTATCTTTTTGCAAGATATGTTACTTTACTCTTGTATGTATATTTTCATTCAAATGCCTTCTTCTTCTGCTCTAGTAGCCGTGTTCCTGGACAAGCCTTCGTGAACGAATCTCCCTTCATAGAGCTTCAAGAAATGGAACTTCACAGTAAGGCGTCAGTAAGGGCACAACGGCAGTTCTATCAGGTAATTAATTATCTGCTAGGTCAAAAATTGGATCTTTTCGATTAATTCCATTGATGCTAGCTAGCCATGATCTGTTTGTCTTGGCTGACTTCATTGCTGTGTACCTTTGACAGGAAGCCAGAATTAAGGTTAGTTCACTTCTGTCAATGGAAAAAGATAGTTTCTTATAGCTCTTACATCTTTAGTATAGGTGGTGTTTTGTGATCGAAACTGTTTCTCATTTTTCAGTTCTCTTCCTCTTATATGACTACAGACTGCAATTTTCATGGGGTGCAAGAGTGGAGAAATTGAACTAGGATGGTCTAGAGTGACTGGAGTAAGAACTCGTTTCTTGAATCGTTAACGAATACCGACTAATTAGCACACCAGAAACCCTATTGTTTAATTTTCATCTTTCTTGCAGCAGAAAATGGATTATTTTTTATCAAAGATTTGTAGAAAGAGCCTCATCAAAGTGCACTTGTAATTTATTTTCAGATTAACGTGGAAAATGAGATGAGAAATTGGTTCCCAGAGGACTTCTCTCGGAAATCTTCATTGGCAGAACGTACTCAAGCAGTTGATCCAATTGGACGTTATTTATCTTCATCTTCACGGAGATCACCATCCATGGATACCCCAGATACCTCTTTTTTACTCTTTAACATTCCAGGTACATCACAAATTCCCCTCCAGGAGTATCCATCTTTGCAACCACCACCAAGCACAACCAGTGCACTTCAAGCTGCCCTCCAATATTCACATCCAATTCCAAACACAAATTCTCCACGCCAACAAGCCTTGCACTCTATCCAATCAATTCCAAGTCCTTTGACTTCTCCTCTTCAACAAGCCAGGCAATCTTTGCAACCATTGCCATGCTCAAGTAGCACTTCTCAACTTCAAAGAGCCACACAAACTTTGCAACCATTACCTCACCTTCACACAACAATCCCACACCAGGAAGCCATGCAAATTCTTGCCCTAACCAGTGAGAGTGTGGATGCCACAATGACAAAAGCCATACTGGCACTTTTAAACAATTCTCCATCCTCTTCTTCCTCTCCTACACAGAATTTACCTTTTGTTCCGCAGGAGAGAGAAAATGCTTTGAAGAACTTCTCCTCAGCTTTGGCTTGCACAAAGGCACTGAGCACCAATTTGCAAAGGCAAAGTATGCTCAAACGATCAATTACATATTATAGAAGCTTAAATATTGCTAGACGTGAACATATGTTGCCAAACCACCGTATAAGCACTCAGTTTTTCCATTCGCTCAATGAACGGAAAAAGCGTGAAAAGCTTAATGAAAGCTTTCAAGCACTTAGGTCACTTCTTTCTCCGGATACAAAGGTATGTCTGAGCTACATCTTATCTTCAAATTAGTTTACTGATTTGGTAGATACATTAAACCTTTCATTTTTTGCACAAACTGATGAATATCACACGTATGAAACTACTAATATAAGAACTCGTGTCTGTGAGTATTTGTCATGCTTGCTTTTCATGAAACAGAAAGATAAAGCATCAGTTCTGATTAGAACGAGGGACTGCTTGACGTCATTGAAGGATCAAGTTGAGGAGCTTAGTCGAAGAAACCAACAATTAGAGGCACAGCTTTCTCTTGCCAAAGAAGCAGCCCGAGAAGTAAGTGGAGCCCCAAGTACTGAAAGACTTGATGTCCAGCTCTTACAGGTATCTGAATCAACTTCATCAGAACAAGTTGTCGATTTGCAAGTGACAGTAAGAGGAGAACATTCTCTCTTGAATATGGTCTCTCGGCTCTTGGATTTCTTGAAACAAGTTGAGAACATGGATGTGGTATCCGTACAAGCCAGTACACATATAATAGACTCGAATCATTTCAATCGCATAGTTTTGGGGCTGACGATTGAGGTATGCTTCTACTCATACAGTCATACTCGGTTCAATTTGTATAGATCATCAACATAACATCGACAATATATGACGGAGATATAGCACATCAATTCTTTAAGTGTTAGAAGTTTCCACTTGTTCTTAATATGATGCCCTGACAGTGATGAATCTCTAAGGTTTGGTTGGTAAGATTTGTTAAATTGTGGAGAATATAAGCATAATTAGAAGGTGCCGGGAGCTTTCCTCCTCTAGGGTTTCAATGTATTCTTTCCAAAGTAGAGTTAATGAATTTACATTAGATTGAGTATTGAGAGGGGCATTCTGTCTTGATACTTTGATGGCATGTAGGGGAGTGAATGGGACGAGCCAGCTTTCCAGGAAGCAGTCAGGCGGCTTCTTACCGACCTGGCAGGATGACAAGTGGATTGATTCCCTTCTTTACGTCTCCTTGGAATTAATCAATACTTAAGATTGCGAGGCCTAATTACCTTTCCTCCGTGAATCCTAGCCATTGGCCTGCAACAATGATAATAATCTTTTCTGGATTTCATGCGAGAGAGAAGAAAGGCAGGATTTTATGGGCATGTAAATATATACCAGACTTATCATTTTAGTGAACTTAATTATAACTTGTTATTGTATCAAGGTAATTTAGATAATATTAATATTGATAATTAAGAAGGCCATCAAAATAATAACTCTGTAATTGGATACATCTACGAAGACTATTATTTAGACACGTTTTTTCAAGGCATGGGATAACTTTGGAGGGGAAAAGGAAATTTTATCACCTTGACCACTTCGCAAAGAGGGCGGTTTATAAAATTCGACGGCGGCATTGGTTTGCAATGGAATAATCTATATTAAAAAATGTCATAATTTTTAACTCATAATTAAGATTAAAATTATCTAAAAAGCAACAATTAAGAAGAAACAAACATGAAGAAACATTTTAGGTTTGGGATGATATTCCTGAAGCCCTTTTTTTAATTGTCTGGGCTGATACTTTTGGTATTTCTTTTATAAGATAGTTTTAGTAAGAAACATTAGTGTACAATAACTACAGGATATATATTAACTATATCAAACAATGATAAATTGAAGGGTATTCTTCCATCTAGCACGTTAGCATTTTTGTAAGCTTCCTCGTTGTCATCATGCCAATAAACAAAAGAGTTCTTCATATTATTGGATTATCAATACTGGTTCTGCCGGATTCTGG
>JAOQMQ010000195.1:10873296-10900762 GCA_027563845.1 Erythroxylum subrotundum
TATGCAAAGTTCATCAACTCACATGGATCGCTTCTTCAATTATATCTATTTCAACTGAACATCATTCATACACAAATTCACATTCCAATCTCATAATCGTCCATTCTTAAGTCTCAGCTCATTTGACTTGTCGCATTTAGCTACATTTCTTCATCCAAAATTCCTATGTAGCTTTTCCATAATATCTCACTAAATATATATATATATATATATATATATATATACCAACCATTCATGCTCAACATTCACCATAGCCATCCATATACAAATTTACATTTCAAAATCCATATACAAATCCATATTTCATCACCATCACAAATTAAGAGTTTACAAACTTCAATAACTATTGCTAAGCCACAATACAATCTCAATATCAAAATTCAATATACAAAACATTCAAACACAAAAATGCTCAAAATACATCTGAAGCCTTGTTTTACATCAATTATTCCAAAACAACACAAAGACATACAAAGTCTGAAATAATGCCTTGGTTCTCACTCTGTTTCTTGGTCAACACCTGAATTGGGGAAAGAGAGTGGGGGTGAGCTTTAAAAGCCCGTAGGTAACATGCTTATAACAAATAACAAGCAAAAACTGTTCAAAAAGACCATTATTACAAAATGCTTATTGAATCATAAAACTCACTTTTCTCAAAATTCTTGTCAAGAAATCAAAACCACAATAACACAACTTATGCATTTTTTAACTTGTTCATAAATCATGAATGCATCAAAACTTGTCACACTTCATAAACACATAAACACATCATAATGGTTTAGGTAAGTCTATAAACATGACGAACTACACAATTCCATATAATGGCCTTGTGTAGTCGTAAACTTAAGGGAGTTCTTGAAGGAGCTCCGTGCCACTAGCGAGCAGGCGGGATAAGCCTATTCTTGGGTCAACGTGCACGTGACGATTTTTGGATGGACTACCAAAACCTACCTAACATGTATTTCAAAACTTGTTGCCCAAAATGACACTTTTCGAAAAACTTGATTTTTCTTGACATTTTGCCATAAAGGCATATTTCAAAAACACAATTATTCATGAACATGAAATATCTCACATTTCATCAACCAAATTCACATACCAAACACATAACAATTTCTCAAATCAAAAGCAATGAATGCCACAATTATAACAATTTCTCAATCAAAAGCAATGAATGCAACAATTATGGAGTAATTTGAAATCATTTTATTTTCTTGCTTTAACATATTTATAGCTCATTAATTCTATTATAAACACGAAACCCACCTTAAATCCTTGCTTGTAAACCTTGCTCAAATTGCCTTCCCTTGTTCTTGATTCCTCTTGCCTCTCTCTTGATTCCTCTCTTAATCTCCTTTAACAATAGCCACAAAATCCTCAAATCAATAGACATCCAAACTGATCAACCCAAAGAAACATATCATGAAATTGATCTTAAAATTCTTAAACCCATACCATTCTTAAGCCATAAGAACCAAAAGCTCTCTAAAAATCCAAAGTTTTAAAATCACACTTACCTTGGATCTTCACCAAATGAGGAGTTTCTTGGCTCTAATGGAAGCCCTCATCTTCTTCCATCTTTTTCCTTCATGAATCCACCCAAAATCCTTCTTGAAATCCAAGAAAAAGCAAGCCCTAGCTCTCTCTTTCTTCTTTCTCTTCTCTTCTCCACCGACTCTCTCCCTCTTCTCTCATTTCCTTTGTTATTTTCTCCCCAATTTCGTGCACCTATTCTTCTTAAATGAAAGCCCACTTGTCTTATTTACAACATTGCCATTAATGAGTGATAATTATCCAAAATACCCTTACATAATAGCCTTGTAACTTACATGCTTAAATGCTCTTCCAATTTTGCCCCTTATGCAAACTTACCACCTTAATACCATAATTCAATCAACTTATGCCATATGATCTTACTCAAATTAACATGCTAATTAACTCCCATTAACATGTTAATTAATTCCACAAAAATACTCTAATAAGACCTCAAAATTCATTTAAGTCATGCTTAACTCCTTCCAAAAATCAAGACCTTTTTTAATCATGCAATTGAAGAAATTTACTTGCACTTCCTTCTAGAGAAATGTTCTTCATTGTCTTAATTTTATAATGACACCAAAATCATTTAATTTGGTTCCATAGTCTAAAAATTATACTCCAAACATTTCGGACTGTTCTTATACTAAAACATTATCCTGTGCTTGACTTCCATCCGAAAATTGATACTCTTAGAGACTGAATTAAAACTCGATTTCAGTAGACAATTTGTAGCCTTATCTATCTAGTTTAATCCAAATTAAGAATCATCTCATTTGGATAACTAGAGATCAAGTTATGGCTAAAACACCGAAGTATACTCAATGAACATTTTTCAACTGCATTTTCCAGCTTTTAACTTCTAATATTTCACATATAACCCATCTTGTATCTAAACCATCTTTTCTATTTCTTTTCAATTTCATAAATTCTCCTTTTCTTTACACATGAATAATCATCAACAATTCCTCATTTAATAGTCATAACTTTCAAGAAAGGTTTGGGGTCCAACACTCCAGGCTCTAGCCTTTCTTTCTCTTAGAAAGATATTGTTTGAGCTTCACGTTATAGATGTATTTGCTCTCTTTCTTTCACACTTGAATACAGAGTTTCTCTAAGTATTGTACAATCAGATTTGCTCTCTTTTTTTATTGTATCTCGTTGTAAAAAAACGTTATCTATTTTGGTTACTACTATACCTAGTATTTATAACCTAAGTCTTCATCTTTCTTCTTAAGAAAACTGCTTCTTGAATCTTTTAGAAACCGTTATTAGTTGAGTCCTATAGCTAACTACAACTAACTGACTGACTGACGTTCTAGAATCTTTTTCATTTGCATCATCTGGTACTATGCTTCTTCTGGTGTTATGCTTCGTCTGGTGTCGCGCTTTTGTCTGGTCTATCTAAAACGCTTTTTCGTAATCAACTTTTAAATATCGTCTTGAGTTGACCTTCTGTATCTTCTTATATTAATCTTCTGTAGTTTGATCATCTTAAATGTAAAGTATCTTCTAGATTTGACTATGCATCGTCTTAAGCTGACGATTTGTGTCACTTACATTTTTCTACGCACTTAACAAACTCATCAAAACAGTTCACACATTTCTAAGATTATTATTATTTGATTGTCATCAAAATTAATAGTGAAGTGAAGTCTTCTTGACTTAACAGTTACAACAAGTATAATCAAGTTACCATAAAGAAAAGTACTTGCTATGTGAGAGACAAAGCAAGAGAGGAAATAGTACCAAAATATGTATGAAGTTGTCGTATAAAGACTTCAAGATCTTTTGAGGAGAATTTATGACAAGTAGATGTACTCTCAATTGTAACTTTTATGACAATAACGACAAAAGTAAACTAATAAGACTTGGAAAAGATATTTTTTCTATATCATGTTTCTAGCATTCAGAGATGTTGTGACCACTCTTTTTACAATAAATATAAAATACCTTCTTTTTAATTGTATTATAAGAAGTAAAAGGAGGTCTACATAGTAAAAACAACATTAGTAGATATAACAGATTTCTCCTTTTCACGGGTATTTTGCTAATTTTCTTCCATAATTAGTTCATTGATTACCATATCAAGACTTAACAAAGATTCTTAATAAGGAAAAAAAAAACTACAAATAAACTCAAACTCATCCCTAAAAGTCATTAATAAGTACCAAATATGCTTTCAATCAAGAAGATAGATAGTGGCAGCTTAGGGATTAGGTTAAGTAGGGTCTCCGAGTGTTAATTGATCCCAAAGTTTTTATAATTCAGACATATATCTATAGACAGTTTCACTAGGCTATTGTTGTATATGATAAAGTTTTCTATAAAGTTAAAATTAATTAACTTCATCAAATACAAAATAATAGCTTTTAAAAAAATCTCATACCTCTTTAGCATTATCAAACTATTGAAAATTAAGCTTGATTATTTTGGTATAAGTATTACAAAACCATGCTAGAATTTAATGATTATTATCATCCCAAAATACTAGACGTTCTATGAATATATCTTCTACTTCAATTGACTTTTAAGTAGGTTTAAGTATTTCTCCAATAATAATATGCCAAATAAGTCTTTCTTTAAGAAAGTTACACATATTTTCAGCTTACAAATCGTAGTTAAATCCTTCAAAGATGAAATTAATTGTTAAAGAATGTATTAGTGAAGTTTAGAACTATCTATATTACAAACAAGAGAAAAATCCTAAAAAACAAGTCTTAAAAACATACAAAAATGAAAAATATATTTATAAAGTTGAAATTTGTCTAAGTGGATCCAAAAAATGAGTTCAAAACACTTATAAATCTTAGGAAATGGTTTGACTTGAGAGAAAATAGGTAAGAAAAATAGTTGAATTGCTCAATCAAAGTCTACTTAATAGGTTTGAATTGAATTAACTGGACTAGGAATGACATAAGGTGTTGATGTAAAGGCATAAGGTGTTGATGTAAAGGCTGGCATGACATAGGTTGGGACCTAATGTGGACATGATAGTCTAATATGGTAGAGATGAGATCCATAACTGATGTGATAGTCTAACATGGAAGTTGATGTGAAAATGTGGGACCACTTTCAACTGACGTAATAAATGATTGTATGACACATCAATTAGTGTTAACCAGTCAGGTGTTAGCACGTATATTTTGATTTGAAATGATGTTGTTTTTAAGTTATAAAATGACATCATCTGTGATATCTTTAACCTCTTGACTATAGAGTTTTTAGTTATATTTACCAAACTTTTGAAGACGCATGAGGACACATACAATAGTATTTGGATACATGATTTGTACTATTGTGATCACTTTGATGAATAACAGAATTTAGTGTATACCAAATACTACTTGAAAGACCAAAATATTTCTGAAGAAGCAAGAACCAAAAGATTGGAAAACTACTCATTTTTATAAAGAGAACTTTGGGAACATATAGAAAAAAGGAGTTTTGAAACAAGACAAAATATTTTGCATTTTGGTATATGTAAAACTATTATATAAAAGAGAACTATATATGAATTTACACAAAAAAATATGTTGTTATGATTATTACATAAATATATTTAATATATTGTATTGATTTTTTTCTCACAGAAAATATAATTCAATTTTTAGACCTTTTTAAATGAATGGATTATTTATATTTATTTTTGTTTAATGTTAAACAGAGCAATATTTTATAGCTTCTTCGTCTTCTTTTTCATTATTTGGAAGATTACATTAAATTTCCTCCTTTCCAAAAGTAAATTTATCTGCAGCTGATCAGAAAATGAATTTTATTTGTAGCTGATCAGAAAATGAATTTAGTCTAACAAATTTGCAATATTTTTTAGGCTTCGGTTTAAAACATATTTTCTATTCGAAATACAAGAATTTTCTTATCATAATTCTTAAAATTAATTGCCAGATGATTACTAAAAGATCAACAAACACCTTTAAAAGGTGCACCCCAACACAATACTCAGTTTTGCAATGCCTTAAAAGAGTTTTATTCTACATGTAATTGGTAACAAAATGCTACTTACTTTGCTTGGTGTTGAAACTACTCTACCAATGTCTCATGTTCCAAAAAAGCATTAACTCATTCTCATGTGTCAATAATACTCTTTTAACATTATTTTGAGCATTTTCTTTCTTAACAAATGGGGCTCATGTTGGTTGCATCATCGGCTTCATATTTCAAGAAAATATGTCCAATTTCATTTCTCATTCCCTATCTAGTCACCATAAATATGGCTAGATAAGTTGCCCACTCAAGATCAAAGGATGCACCAAATATAACTTCATTTTCTCCAATCGCAAGAAGTCCACCCATTGAAACGTTGAGCATAGTAAAGGAATTGCTCCTGTGAAAATGTTGATTCATTGTTTGAAGGGAACCGAGCGAACATATCAAAGGTCCTAACGTAAGGAACTATTGCTTGTAGAGAAACTACACTGGGATCTAATCCCGAAAATAGCGAAATAATTTTGAAACTTTTTAGTAATTTTTTATTTCCCAAAAACTAAGATCTCTTTAATTCTATAAAGATATTGACACACAGTTGTACTAAATCATGAATCGAAATTCTTATCTTATTCTAAACCTTAATCATGTCTTGTCATATTCCTCAAATCATTTTTTAAATCAATCCATCTTAACTACCATAGCCGCACAAATATCCGACTTCTAATGGTATCTACAGAATAGGTTGAGAGAACTCTGTACACTTACAGAGAGGGTTAAGCAAGAAGTGCTAACTCCATTAGAGCTTAAGCCTATTTATGATGGGCTTTGGAGTAATTTAATTGAAATTAAATTCTAATTTCAATTAAACTTTAATTAGAATTACAAATAATTATAATTAAATATCAATTATGCCCAAATAAGATTCAATATCTCATATTGATCATTATTTATTAAATATATCATATTTAATCATAAAGTTTTTCAAACTTTACAATCAAGTCCAACTTGATTAAAATATCTTTACTTTCTTCAACCCGTTTTTTATGTGAGACCCATTAAGTTCCCAAATATGTTGGCAATCATTATAAATTGTAATTATAATTCTAATTCATAATTAGAATTAGAATTAGATAAATCAAAATTCCTTTTAATTTATCTTTAATTCTTCAATTAAATAATTTATAATCATATATTAAGATTGACATCTAACAACACATCATGACCACCTAAATATTTAGGAACGTCAAAGTAATTTTGACTAACCTTTTCGTGCATGATTTTTTCGTATAATTCAATCCTTTGATCATACAAAATTTTGATTAAACATAGAGCATGGAATTAATGTCTATTCTATTTTTAGTCCAATCATATTAGTTCTCTGCCATTAGCTATCGATTCAATTAATGACATTAGTAAACTATTTACCAGACATCATTCTACCTTGGCTAAGGATTTTCCAAATCAATACTAATTGAGAACAACAGAACATTCTTCCAAATTACTTTAGGGTGATGAATCCTATCTTGATCATACAACTATCTCCATATAGTTCATGCTACATCCAATGATTGCCAATTGACTTACCCATGATTAAATAGGTCATAAGTAATATCAAAACATAGCAATTCCTATACAAAATAACTTTGGAGATCTCAAGTCAAGGGATCACTTATATAATCATCAGGAATTTGAAACTTGATTATATCCCTAGTTTCCAATTTCTGCAAAGTTGCTAACCATAAGATAAAAGAATGAATTGGAATTATACCTGATCCCTATATCAGGTTATGAAGAAAAAACTTGACTATAGGACCAAGTAGAAATTGTTTACAAGATTATATTGTAAATTCATGAGACTTGTGAAGTTCCCATCTGATTTCATTTTCCTGCACCTGGTTTGGAGAGTATGTTAGCCAGTGTTCTACAATAAATCCAATTCCCCTACTCATGTCAAATGGCCAATGCCAAATTTTGTTTCGAATCAGTGCTTGCACTTTAGTATCTTCAGGGATGGAACCTTTTAAAGCTAAAAAGAGTTTAATGTTACAAAGAGGTCTTATATTATGCCAATGATCAAACCAAAATGTAGTGCTTTTTCCATCTCGTATGTAATGTGTGATATAAGGGTGCAGTGCAGGAAGCACCTAGTATGCAAAATATGTTGAAAGGTATAGATTGAGAAGATTTATAAGTAATTAACCAGGTGTCTTTCTATTTGATATGATACATGTGAACCCATCTTACCCATAAGCTTTCTTTATCCCAACAGATTCTCCACAGTCTCTTTGCCAATAGAATCTTATTCATTATACTAGTTGAGTTGACTCCCATCCTACCATTCTGCTTAAGAAGACAAATAACACTTCGTTTCACCTTAGCACTTCTTCCTCTCACTAGAATTCTTCCTTTGCCAAATGAAGTCTCGAATGCTCCTATCAATTTTCTTCAAAACTCCTTTGGGAATAGCTAGATATGATAACCAGTAAATGTGAAAATTGGTGAGAATGGAGATAGTTAATTGTACTCTACCTCCATAAGACAAGAATTTGTTGCTCCATTTAAAGATTCTTCTCTGCATTTTATCAATGAGAGATATGCATTCAACGTCCTTGAGTTTCTTAGTAGAAATTGGGACCCCTAACTATGTAAAATGTAATTGAAGAATAGTAAGTCTAGTATCCTCTATCACTCTTACTGAATCTTCTCTACTTTGTCTAGTTAAATAAGCAGCACTCTTACTCGAATTGAATCGAAGACCTGATACCAACGTCCTTAAGTTTCTTAATAGAAATTGGGACCCCTAACTATGTAAAATGTAATTGAAGAATAGTAAGTCTAGTAGCCTCTATCACTCTTATTGAATCTTCTCTACTTTGTCTAGCTAAATGAGCAACACTCTTACTCGGATTGAATCGAAGACCTAATACTTCTTGAAATTTCTCAATGTTATTAAGAGTATTCTAATAGATGTAGGATCATTTGTACAAAGCATGAGCAAGTCATTAGCAAAAGAGAGTTTAGTGATACAAAGACCACTACATTGATAATGAAACATGAAGTTCATATTGCCCTCAATGCAAAGTTTTGTGATTCTTTGGAGCGTGTCCATAGCAATAGCATACAAGTTTGGAGAAAGAGGATCACCTTGTCGAATTCATCTAGCAGCCTTATGAAGTTGGGTAGATTCTCCATTCATCATTATAGAGAAAGATACAATTGTTATGCAAGAATGAATCCATATGATAAACTCAGTAGGGCATTCAAAAGCATAAAGAGCTTTGTTTTATGAAGCTCCATTCAACAGTATCATATGCCTTAGTGAAGTCAATCTTGAGGGCACAACTCCTAATATGCTTCTTAGACTTGTAATCTTTGAATAATTCTTAAGCTAATAAGATATTGTCACTCATGCTTCTACCAAGAGTATAAGCACCTTGACTTGGATTGATTAAACCAGGTAAGGTAGCTTTCAACCTGTTAGTAAGGATTTTTGCAATAATCTTGTACACAACATTATAACATGTTATAGGCCTGAAGTCATTTAATCCTTTAGGATCATGCTATAAGCCTGAAGTCATTTAATCCCTTAGGATTAGAGATTTTGGGAACCAAGACTAAATAAGTCTTGTTCATCTCAGTGAGCAACTTACCACTCCTGAAAAATTCCTACACTGCACTGATTACTGGTGCTTGTAAGACATTATGTTTCCCATAAAAGAACCTTACATTTAAGCCATTTGGGCCTGGTGACTTATCAGGATGAAAGGAGAATAAAATCCTTCTTATCTCTTCATTAGTGAGTTCTTTGAGTAGCTCTGACTGCTAATACTAATTTATGGAACTAGACATTCTACTAAGCAAGTTTTCTAGAAGCATATAGTATTAGTAGACTTATTGTTAATATCTTTGAAGTAGTTTCTAGCTACCTCTTTCATTCCTTCTTGATCAAACACCAATATACCATTTTTATCTTCAAGAGACGCAATTTTTTTTCTATTTCTTCTACCTTGAATCACATTGAATAAATACTTGGTGTTTCTGTCTCCTTACTGCACCCACTACACTCTCGAATTTCGCTTTAACTGGGAAATTTTTCAAGTGCTTGAAGATACTTATTTAGATCTGCTTTCTCTTTCTCAATCAGTGTAGCATCTGTTGGGTTAGTTACCAACTATTTTTTATTAAAAGAGAGCTCATTAATTGCTTGTGTTTTATCTATCTTCATAGGATCATTTGCATCCTTAATTAGTTTGATACAATCAACTTTGATAGATTTATCATTTACATGCATTGAAATGCTTTAGAACCCTGAAATTGTTTGTTAAGAGCATATGCAATAATAGAATTTAGTTGCGATTGCTTTAACAATGAATTGAAAAACCTGAATGGAGCTCTCCTTGTCATGGAACTTTTGTTGATAATAATATTGATTAGAGTGTGGCTTAAAAATAATGGTGCTACAAACACTGCATAACTCTCTGTCAATCTGGTGAGCCAATGATTATTGACTAAGAACATGTCTAACTTCCTCTACACTATGCACTTCCTTGTTAATGATTACTCCAAGTGAAAATGGGTCCCTAAAACTTGAGAACCTCTAGTTCTAGTTGAGAAGTGAGTTTTTTTAACTCCTTGGTATTTGCATGTGTTATACTTCTTCTTCCTATGGATTTAGCTGGAGATAGAAGACAGTTAAACTCTCTTGCAAGCATCCAAGGAATCGAGGTGTTTGCATCAATTGTATGTAAGTCCCTCCATAAGCTAGTTCTTTAAAATTCCCATTTAGTTATATATATAACAGTAATTGCTAATATAACTTTATCTCATGATGAATTTATACTGAATCAACTATTTAGTGCAAAACTAGTTGGATAATGGCAGGTGAGCTAGATCCAAGACAACCATGATCTTACCATTTGGGTGTTTAGAATGATTGCTTAAGGCATGCCACCCAACTAGAATAAAATTCAAACATTTTTTATACGTCTTTGTTTATTTTTGTTTCCACCAAACCAAAAAGAAAAAAGAGTGTTTAGCTCCTAGGTAGTCCTTTAGAGCCAACTGTTTATTGGGACAGTTAAGTCCTCTCACATTCCATATTGTACAATTCATGTGGGGTGTTTTGTTTTTGTTCTCCTCTTGGATCTTTTGTTATTTAATCCAATTACATACCATTGCTCAATCTCTGTTTATTTCCATCAATCTTGTTGTTGGTTTGATTTACATCTTCATTATCAGCAGGTGAAGTGTTTTCTTCTCCTTCTGTTTGGTCTAGTGGCTTAGTGGAATATTGACTGCTCTATGTTCCTTCTTTCTCACCAATTTTCTGTGGTTCATTTTAAGGAATTGCAATGCTTTTATCAAGTGGACCTTTTTGCTGACCATTTACATTTGCATTTGCCATTATAACTACCTCATCAACTATTTTGGTAGTTTCCGACTAACCCTAAGCTTCACTATTTGCATCTGGTGTAATCTCTTGTTGGATATTTGTGTTTATGTTTATACCATCCTCATCTGCTTGTTTGATTGGTTCTTGTAGATCTTGAGCTACACTATTTGCATGTAAGTTATCTGCTTTCTTGGGAATTTCTGGAGTTTCTAAACTGACTTTGCCTCAACCTTCTTCCTCACTATTAATCTTCTTGGGTATCTAGACCTTGATTTTGTCCTTCATGTATGGCTTCCACAGGTAAGACAATGGAACTTTATCTTCAGCCAATCTTCCATTAGAACAATACCTTATAATCAGAATATTTTTGGACATGATATTCATGTGTTCTACTTCAAGGCAGACTTTAGCATGAGCAACTCTCTTGATATCAACAGTGTTCTCATCCATGGAAAAAGGAGTACCAATGTAGCTGGCCAAATTACTCAACCCTTCCGAAGACCAGTATTCAAGAGGAACCTTGTGTATATTAAACATATATAGGGATAGTTCTAATCTCATATTTATCAAGCTTAAAAATTATTTCCCATTTTCTAAAAAAAAATTGGATTACTTTGTATATGCTAAGGTCCCATGTCCATCACTTTGGTTGCCATTTCTACAAAAGAATACCCAATGATGAAGAGTTTAACCTTAGTTATTAAAGTGGTTTAGAGTCCCCATTTTTTCCTGTTAACTGCAGCCCAGTGTTGGACACTCAGGTAAGCCATTCTTTTGTCCAAAAAATATCCCACAAGGGATGATTTCCATTTAGTAGCACCTTGTTGCAGCACTGCTCCAGGAGGGGAGACAGGTCCCACGTTAACACCATCTACAAAGTGCAATCTGCCAAAGGATTCTGGATCCGCTATAACCCGAATCCAAGTTGGCTTTTCCACCTTCTATGGTGAAGTGTGAGGCTGAGGGAGCATGAGAGTGGTAATGAGAGGAGGAAACTCCCCAGTCACCTCTGGAAGTGTAGGGGAAGAGGATGAAGCTTCAGGTTGACATTTTACCATTAAGGGTAAACTGTAAGGACCCAACTTTAAGGAGAATTTACCAAAAATGGCAAAGAACTTGATTCAGACGAGTGAGGTTAAGCTGCAAAGAGAAATCCAATAGGAACAAGGCAAAAGGCTGGAGAATAAGGAGTAGAGAGGAAATCAAGTGAGTAGAAGCAGGGAAACAATCACAGAATATAGATTCCATGATTTGGGGGAGAGAGAAAGGTAGAGAGAAGTTGAAGAAAAGCCAACCTTGAAATTTTTATTGGTTGTTATATATTTTTTAAAATTTTTAATGAATACTAATCTAACAAAATTTAATTATAATTAATTAATTATAATTTGATTAACTTAAATTTCCAAAAAAAAAGACAAAATTTCTTCTAATTTTTTCAATTCATCCACAATCTCTTTACAACTGTAACCAAATTTTCAATAAAACCTAATTTTAAGCTTGGTATCTATATCATTTAATTCATCACCATCTTTGTTGTTAAACTCATCGCCCAGGCCAGCATCGAAGATGTTACTTTGACTAGTGCACGTTACTTTTATTTCTAGCTATGTTCTCTTAGTGAAATGATTAAAAAATACACTGCCACCATGCTGAATGTTACAAAGATTTTCTTAGACATGAAACTTATACCGAAGTTGTGTTTACTCCTTTGCAAGAAAATCTCACTTCGGTCAGTTTAAGGGAGACTCAAGCTTCCCCCATGATTGTTGAAAAACAAAACCTTGTTCTTAAATGCCTCAACCTCTCACACTCGACTAAGAATACTATAAAAGTATTAAATAATCATAGGCAATAATAAATACATATGAGATACGGTAAAAAGCAACCTTTATTACTTCCCTAAAAGTATACAAAGGAATGTTCTCTCTCAGTATGTTCCATTCCCCTGTATCTATATTCTCAGGAGCAAGACTTAAATAAACTATTTATAAACACCTTTGGATTTATAATTCAGAATCCTAATTGAACTGAGCTAACTAAATTACCTCTATTCTTATCAGATTAAATAACAACAACTAATTGAATGATACCTCCATCAAATAGGACTTTATCTTATAAGATTTAGCTACATCCTAACTAATAAGATAAGATATTACATTTAACTAAGAAAGATATATCTATATCCATCAAAAAACTTTACTATCATTAGATGATTCTCGCACATGGTCTTTATCTTTTAGAGCTTATGTATAACTATTGTGATCTTATTTTCCGCATCATCTATGATCTCTCTTTGATCTCTATCCATTGATGATGAGATATTCCAAGTCCAAAGCCTTTTATAGCACGTTATTCCTATCCAATGCTTACCTATGTCAAGTCCTTTAGCCATGGTCTGTTCATTTGAGTAGACACTAAGTCTTTAAAGATTTTGCATACCTCCTTCATATGTTTGATCTAGCTAACCTTCGACCTAAGGTTCATCTCAAGCTATTTTTTAGTCTCACACCTAAATGCGGCGTCTTATCAAAGATTTTAGCCAATATACACCAATGCATGCCAACTCATCGACAATACCTATTTTCCCTGCCTTCTCATAAGACTTTGCCTTGTTCCATCATCCTGAGTGTCAAATATTAATCAAAGCTCCTCAATGCCTACAAGATTTTGCCATTAAGACTTAGGGGTCTGAAAAACCACCCCCTCTAGAAGAACTCGATGCCCTCATTGAAATAACATGTGGGCACTCCTTCAAGTATGATTCCCTCAAAGACTCCTTAGTTATTCGCATATCTCTAACATAACATTTTCCCTCTCCATAAGGTTTGTCTTTGCTTTTGTTTGGATGCTCCTTCCAAAGGCCCATTACAACCAATATAGTATAGAACTGAGATAAGTAAAAAGTGACCTATTCTTCCCCTTGAGCAATTGGCACTATGAGTGCCTTCAGTCTCTTAACATGCTTTGTCAAATTGTTGTCTCCCACCATATAGATATTTTGGCTCTGATAGTAGTTATTACAAAGGTTTTCCTAGACATCGAACTTATATTGAAGTCGCGCCTACTCATTTACACAATAATGTCACTTAGGTCTGTTCAAGCAAGATTCAGCATTCCCACGTGATCATTGACCAAAAAAACCTTATTCTTGAATATCTCACAGTCCTCAAAGTGTTTAATTTTACACTCGAGTAAAAATACTACGAAAGTATTAAATAATCATAAGCATCAATAAACACATAAGAGACACAGTTAAAATCAATCTTTATTACTTCCCCAAAAGTATACAAAAAATTGCTCTCTCTCAATGTATTCCCTTCCCCTTTATCTTTGTTCTCAGGAGTAAGACTCAAATAATCTATTTAAACCACATTTGGCTTTATAATTCATAATCCTAATTAAATTGAACTAACTAGATCACCTTATCTTTATCATATTACATCATATTAAACAATTGGATGGCACCCCGACCTAAATAGGACTTTATCTCATAGGACTTAACCACATCCCAACTAACAAAATGAGATATTATATTTAACTTGGAAAGATATATCCATATCCATGAAGAACTTCACTATCTTCAAATGATCATGCCATATTGTCTTTATTTTTTAGAGCTGATATATATCTATTATGATCTTATCTGCCACATAAACTAATATCTCTCATTGATCTCTATTCATTGATGATAAATCATTCAACTCAAAGCCTTTTATAGCACAATGGTCTGATCCAATACTTACCTATGTCAAGTCCATTAGTCATAGTCCATTGATTTAAACACACACTAAGTCCTTAGAGTTTTCACATGCCTCCTTCATACATGTGATCCAACTAACCTCTAACCCAAGGCCCATCTCAAGCTATCTTTTGGCCTTACAACTACTGCATCTCATTAAAGATTTTCGCCAATGTGCACCATTACATTCCAACTTATCAATAATGTTCGTTTTCCTTGCCTACTCATAAGTCTTTGTCTTATTCCATCATCCCGAGTGTCAAACATTGGTCAAAGCTCGCCAATGTCTATACAATTTCGCTATTAGGACTCATAGGTCTAACACTTAACTTCAGTCACTAAGGGCTTTTTAGGCATTTCTTAAAACAACAAAATATTTTAAAAATAGTCAGACTTTATCTCCATTTCCTCACCATAAGCAGCCAAAAAGTGGAATGAAGAGTTATAAACTATTAAATGAGAAACCTATCTTTTTAGGAGGTAGATATGAAGATTCATTCCATAACTTAACATATTTACGCTAATCATATTTCTTCTTCTGATCATTAATGTTCCTGTCTTTAATAGCATATGACTTTTTTAGCTTTTATAGGATTGTAAAGAATGAATCTTTACATAATATGCTGTATTGGATTTTTTTAATTTTTGTAGCAATTGAAACATGGTGGAGAGAGTTGCTAAGTATAACAACAAATTACATATATGGGCAACTTGACCGCTCAGAGCAGACGTCAGGCCTGTGTTAGTGGAGTTTATACCCATCATGAGAAAGACCAATTTGTAAGGAATTTATGTTAATCAAATTATAATTAACGTTTAATTACTAAAAAATTTCAACTTTATTGAGTTTTGCAATTATAGTATAAACTTTAAAAGGTAGAAATGCTCGAACTTTAAATTTTTTGCAAAAATAACCTACTATTAGATTCTTCGCTAACAGAGATGACATGACAAATCACATTAACTATTATAATTTCTACGTGGTTACCAAGTGAAAATAATTGTCCACGTTAGTAATTAATTTATTCTTTTTTTAAAAATAAATTAAAAAAACTAAACATAATCTTTATTCCCCTAATTTTTCCCTATGCATCTGCCTACATCTTTTATTTCTCGAGTGACCTAAGGAAATTGCATCTCTAGCTTTCTCCTAATTTTCTCCTTTGCATTTGCTTACAACCTTTTGTGTTTTCCTTCTTTGCACTTCTGCTTTACAGCTTCTTAGTGTTGCTTCTACTTTATACAACTTTTTAGGATCTGCTTTGTAGTTGTTTTAAGCTTTTCCAAGAAGTCAAACAAGTCTAACAAGTTGAAAAACTTATGTGGCTCTTTATTACTCCTCACTACACCTCTAAAGGAAGAAGAGTGACATGATTTATTTGCAATCTTGACGAAGCATTCCAACTAGCCAGCTCCTCCCACGATTCCTCTTAAAAGTTGGTTGCAATCTCTTTTCGAACATGATAACTTTTTTCACTTCCAATTCAAAATGTTGGATCCAAAGGCTTATGAACATCTTCAAAGACTCATATTTTGTTTCATCAATTTTTTCAAGAGTATATGTACTCAAGTAATTAGGGCTTAGCTACATTAAAGCCTTTACTAGTTTCTATACCTCACTTATTTGAATCAAAAGAATAGTAGAATCTGAGCAGTCATTTAATGTCTTCAAAAATAGTTTATAATAAGGAACATACATAAAGAACAATATGTAACTAAGGCAAAAATTATAAGAACAATATGATCTAAATTAAATGCATACTTCAATATGTTATGTATTTATAGATTGGTTGCCACATTCCTTAACAAAGATAACGATGCATATATCCAAGCTATCACTAGACACTAGTGTTTCAGAAATTCTTCTAAAAAGTTCAAATTTTAACTTCAAATCCAGATCAAAAGAACCAGATTCATCTTCATCGACCTTACCATTGTTTTTTGCCTTAATTTCTCTAACCGAGACTTGTGCTTAACTTGTAAATTTACCAAAGCCTCATTAAATAAACCATCAAATTTTATGACACTAATCTCCATGTCATAAATAGCTTCAAGTGTGAGCATAGTCTCTTTCAACCTATGCATTCTAAAGTGATCAGTGCATTCTAAAGTGATCAATCACTTTAGTCATGCTTAAAAACTCCTCTACCTTTTGTAACTTTTGAATCATTTTTCCTCCATCATGACTAACAAAGTTTGTGGTCACATTAAATTTATCAACATAATCAATATATTTAAGCAATTATATTCTTGTCATGCTTTAAAACTCCTCTACCTCTTGTAACTTTTGAATCATTTTTCCTCCATCTCGACTAACAGAGTTTATGGTCACATTCAATTTATCAACATAATCAATATATTTAAGCAAGTATATTCTTCAAACAAATCTAACCTAGACATAAATTAGATGCAACACCAAGAAGCTAGTGATGTAAAGAAGATGCATCAATGAGTAAAACATAGAAGGTTGTAGGCGGATGCGATGGGGAAAAATTAGAGAAAGTTAGAGATGCAATTTCCTCAAAGCTCTAATTTCGAATAGAGGTCGCTTGAGAAAGAAAGGATGTAGGTAGATGCATGGGAAAATAATATCCTTTCTGATATTGGCTACTTGCGATGTTAGAAAGAACTTCTCTAAGAATAATCTTTTTCATCTCATTCTACGTTATCACTGAGCTAGATGGAAGATGATAAAGTAATCTTTCGCTTTATCTTTCAAGCATTTATGTGGATCTTTACCAACAAGACCACAAAAGATAGGGAGTAGGTGAATCAAATAGCATGAAAATCTCTTTACCTGCAAAACCACAAAAGATAGGGAGTAAGTGAATCAAACCAGATTTCAATTCAAAATCTACCTCAACATTTGAAAATCTTATATATAAGGGTTATTGCTAACTCTCTCAACGTTCTATTGTTAGGATTTGCCATCTTTTCTTTAACTTCCAGGGAATTAGAATCTTCATAAATTGTTAAGCCTATCTCAATTTAACCTCTGAAGGTGAATAACTTGGATTATATTACAATCACATGTCTAAGAAGAAATGAGTCATAAAAGATAAGAGATTAGCAATAAACTATAAAATAAAGCAAAGAGAATAAGAAATAAAAATAGTTCCTCATCAATGACATCAAAATTTTGAACGAATCATCGAAGCCTTCAAAATTAATTTCTATTCACTAACTTCTTGTAGTAGTTGTGAAACCAGGTCAAATCCTAAGAAAACTAAAAATTGAAAAATAGTTTCTTAATTTCAACTAATAAAAAAGAATGGGGTTTATGATTAATTAACTAATAAAGTAAATTTAACAAGAAATCAAAATAAATCAATTAAATATAAAGAGTGAAAATTTTACTTTTAATTAACTCTGATTTAAAGGAAATATCTCATCTAATTGTAACATTGATTATTAGTCTAAAGAGAATAATTTTCGTAATTTAAGCAGATATTCTAAAATATATTAGGATAGCCATAATAGGTCTTAATTTTGTCTAAATTAATTGGTTCAAACCCAGCGTTCATATAAAAACTTACCATAAACTAATTAGTTATGATAGCATTCCATATCAATTGAATGATAGTAATAAGTTTAGTAAAAAAACACTAAACCCTAAATTAAATAATTGAGATTGCTATAACTATTCAATTTAGTTTTCTTGTTTCTCGTAAGTTAACTATGCAAATTCATAAATAACCTATTTGCTACTTGTACCAATCATTCATGACAGTTACAAATAGATGAATCCATGGGTAGTTATAGAATAATCGATATCAAATTAATTTGCTAAACTAATTAATATTGATTACTCATGAAATAAAAGATTACAAAAACAAAACAAGAAATACTTGAATTAAAACAAAACTTTAGGTTTAGAACAAAACCTCATAAGGTTACAACTAGAGTTTTGAATCCCCCTGAATCAGAATATTCATATTTAACCACACATGGCTATTGTTTCAACACTAAAAATAGATGAAAGACGAAAGACTAAGAGGAATACCAAAAAAAATGAAAGAGAGTAATATAGAGAAGTGACTGTCGCATTCCCCCACCCCCTTTCCTACTTAAAAACTAACTTCTTTCTATCTTGTAGAGATTACCTTCTAAACAAATATAAAACTAACTTCTTTCTATCTTGTAGAGATTACCTTTTAAACAAATATAAATTTTTACGTAATAGGGATGTGAATGACTCTTCTAATTAAATTGAAACTCTTAGGGTAAATCTGGCATTAGGCATGATCTCACCTTATCCATTGTAGCAATCTATCAACTTTTTTCAAATTCGTGGTTTTGACAAATAGTGCTCCAATTTAATCAAATCTCCACTTGTAATCTCCTAAAATAAAATAAATATTAATTTTACCATTAAAGAACTAAAATTAATCCAAAATAAAAGAGATAGGTCTAATTAATATAATCAAATCACATCTTATCATTAATGAAATTCATTTCATATACTATTTAACTCTTAAACAAATTTTCAATCATGTTGACAATTTAATTCCAAATTGAATCATATGTAAGGTTTTAAAACCTTCAAACCAAACTTTTAGATATAATCTGATTTTAGAAATTTAAAATTTTTATTTCAATTCCAAAATTCAAGATCAATAACAATCAAATATTTTTAATCAAGTTATAGAATTAAAGATGGCTCTGAAACCACCATTAGAAAATTAGGGTGAGAGTTTTCGTGTGTAGCAAAATGATTATAAAAAAAACCTTTTTGTTTGATTTCTCGAAGCTAAGATCACTTAAAATTCTATAACATAATTAATACATAAAAATCATAAATCATAAATCATAATTTGTACCTTATTCTAAAGTCTTATCCTTTTCTTATTGTTTCCCTCAAACTATTACTGAAATTGGTTCATCTCACGTTGTACTAGTGTCTAACATCTAACAATATCTACATAACGTGTTAAGAGAACTCTACAACCACTGTAGATAGGGTTAGACAAGAAGCGCCAGTTCTATTGAAGTCTAAGTCTATTTATTTATGGACCTTTTAGTAATTTAATTGAAATAAAATTCTAATTTCAATTAAACTTTAATTAGAGTTACAATTTATTTTAATTAAATACTAATTAAGCCTAAGTAAGACCCATTACCTTATATTAGTCTTTATTTATTAAATATCATATATTTAATCATAACATTTATCAAATTTTACAACCAAATCCAACTTGATTAAAACACATTTTCTCGCTTTAACTTATTTTTTATGTTTGATCCATTGTTCCTAAATATGATGGTAATGTACATAAATTACAATCTTAAATCATACTCAAATATAAATTAAAATCTTTTAATTTATCTTTAGTTATCTAATTAAATGATGTATATCTATAGATTAAGATTGACGTCTAGCAGTGTATCGTAACCACCTAAATATTTAGCAATATCAAAGTGGTTTTGACTAACCTTTTTGTGCATAATTTGTTTGTATAATTCGATTCTTTCATCATACAATATTCCAATTATATATAGAGCATGGAATTAATGTTTACTCTATTTAAGTCTAATCATGTTAGTTCTCCACCATTAGTAATCGATTCTATAAATGACATCTATAAACTATTTTACAAAGTGTCATTCCACTTCGGCCAATGGTTTTCTAGATCAAACTAATTAAGAACAATGGAACATTCTCCCTAACTACTTTAAGATAATTAATCTTATATTGATCACTCAATTATGTCTATAGTTCATGCTATATCAAATAACTACGGACTGAGCTACCCTTGACTAGAATATGTTATATGAGATACTTTGTTAATTTCAAGTTAAAAGATCACTTATACAATCATCACAACAAGAATTTTCATAGATATATAAGTAATATTTCAAATGGAATTCTCATATAGGCTATGTTCAGTAAACTTGTACTCTATTAAAGTATCCAAACGTTTGTTTAAGATATGTATACTTTAGTCTATGAGATCGACTGTATTTTTTATAAAGAAAAATATAAAGTGTGCTAGTCCTTTTATGTTCTATTAATGTAGAATCTTAATAAAACAATGTATACGAACAATTTAAGAATAAGATATAAATGCAATATGAATCTTATAATTATGATCTCATCATAATTTCATTTGGATGTACATCTATCCAATAAACTTTATCATATACATCTAAATATATATAAGATAAAGAATGTCAATAAATAATTGTGTCACTAAATTACAACCAACTGATTAGCTATAAAGTGTAGATAAAGCATGTGAACATCAAAGATGTAAAGGAAAATAATGGAAGAGCTCAAAATGATAAACAAAAAAGAAACTTGGGTCTTGGGTAAGGACCTAACAACAACAAAAATTGTCAAATGGGTGTTTAAACTTAATTATAATGCAAATGTCGCTATTTTATAAACAACAGTAAAAGACTAGGGCCAAATATTCGGTGTTAATTTCACTCAAACCTTTCCACTAGTGGCAAGGTTTGATATCATAAGGCTACTTCTTGCAATTCTAACCCATCAATTTGCAATGAAGCAACTCTATATGTCAAACTGTCTAACTATCAAATTAGGAGCTTCTTTTAAAGATCTCTATATGTGATGATATGATGGTGATTGGAAGCAATGTTGAAGTTGTGAGAAGAGTTCATAACTCGAATGGAGAATGTTTTTTGAAATGAGGAGAATGATTTACTTCCTAGATATGGATATTCATCAAACTCAATTCAAAAAAGAAGTATGTTGGTGAACTACAGAAAAAGTTCTGTCTCAACAATTGCAAGGCTGTGAGCAATGAGCACACCAGCTGCTCTTGAAAAAATTTGAAGAAAGTGGACGGTTCATGCATAATAGATGCTTCTACTTGCAGGATTGTAATTGGATGTCTCTTGTTTTTAGGTGCAACCAGACGTAATATCATGTATCCTACCAGTATATTATCAAGATTCATGCCTTCATCAAGAGAGTTACATTTTAAAGCAAACAAGAGAGTCTTGACGCATGATGCACGCTCAGGAACAATACAGCAACTCGTGAAGTTAGGAGGAGCAGTAGGAAGAGCCACGAACTAGCAAAACTCATGGATTTTGTGTAAATTCAGTATCTAATAAGCAAATATAATGTATAGGGAAGATACTAGAAGTATGAGCTATAATTAGTGAGCCGTAAAACGCCAAAGACCTGAATTCTGTTACCAGATAACTCTCCCCTTTTGTCTCCTTGCACTGTTCTATGCTGCATTTTATAGTGAAGGAAGCACCAACGCACCACTGGATTTAGAGTATTTTACAGAAAATTCAACGTCATCAAGTTCTTAGGATTTATAGAGAGCGATTGGGCTGGTTCACAAGCTGATACGAAAAGACCTTTCAGCCATCGTTTCACGATTGGTTCAAAGTTTATGAAAGCAAAAACTGCATAATCAACAGCTACTTATATGGCTACTTCAACCACTATCAATCATGCAATTTTTGGAGGATTTGTAGCTCACGTAGTATATAAATCCAGAGAGATTTTGTGTGACAACAAATTAATTAACTATTTTCATGGGAAAACAGAACGCACTAAAATTAAATACAATGCCATTAGAGAAGCAAAGAAAGAGATTGAAGTTCAACCGCTTCATTGTGATGTTGAAGCTCGGGTGGCTCATGTATTCAACCAAATCATTCTCAAAAGGCATAGTTGAGTTCCTAAGGTTCATGGTAGTACTTAAAATCTCATATTTCATAAGAATTTCACAACATTTTCAGATTGTATATTGACTTTTATCTTATTATTCTCTTCAGATTTTAAAAATATATCTCCTCAGACATCATCAAATAATAGTCTTCAACAAGAATTACACGCCCCCTAAAAGTAGGAAAAATAACTGGCAAAGACGAGAGGATGGTAATAACAAGAAAACAAATATGTGCTAGGATCAGCTTTTCCAGCGTCATAAACAAGAAAAACAATGATGACACGACATCTATATAATACAAAATCAAGTTGGATGCTTGAGGAATAGTGGCGTACTACTGCCCTTCATAATTCTGGACCTGCTCCTTTCAAGCCAACAAAACTTCTGGCCTTCCAAATATGCTGCGTCTACAGCTACACACAGTTGCTGTTTACAAAATCGTACACCGAATTAAGCAGGGGCGAAAATGCACCATTGCATTGGCAGGATCCCACCCAATTTCGACATTGCTATATATGGACACTTGCAGGTTGACACCCACATTGTGATTGAGGTTATTTGGCGCATTATGCTTGAACTGCTGTCCCTGCTTCTTCATCTGTGGAATCAGGTGTAAGGATATCTACAGCTGTTTCAGCATCCGTAGCCTCAGTTTCCAATTCCTTGTGCAACTTAAGAAGCTTCTCCCTAAGCATCACCTTAAGTTCTTCTCTTGCGTCATCATTCTCAGCCAGAAACATTTTCAACGCTTCTTTCCCACGGAAATTCTCACCCTTAAAGTAATAAAATGAACCAGCCTTGGTCACAAATTTGTGCTTTGCACCCAAGTCTATAAGTTCCGACTCCCTAGATATTCCCTTGCCAAATTCAAGCTCGAACTCAGCAATTTTAAATGGAGGGGCAAGCTTATTCTTCACAACCTTCACTTGAACTTGACTTCCAACAATCTGCAAAATGCAGAATTATCTGAAAATAGTATACAAATCCATAGAAATACTGCAAACGTAAAATTCACTTAACATTATGTATACATATTGTGTACAATCAGCATCCTGTTCCAATCAACTCCATCTAATCTGCATGTTGTTGCTCACAAAAGAAAATCAAAACCAACATCACGCTCAACTACGGTCAATTACCAGACATCATGGCTTCATGATAGATGAATCCAAAGACTGATTATCTCATGTGGCACAAAATTAAATGGTTATCACCAGTTCCTCTTTAAGAGAAAAGATTAACCATGCACATAAGGCAATATCATAAAACAGCTCATTTGAGACAAGTAGAGGGGTCTGGCTGTCACTACTAGTAAACTCTAAGTAGAACTTGTAGCAACTTAAGATGCCCTTATCTTTAATGACTTTAAGCTTCGTACACCGGGAAGCACCTCTTCATGTCATACAGCCTGCTTAGGAAAACATAAGTCCAGGATGAATTGCTAATTACATTCTCAAAGAGCCCACATGACACAAACAGGTATCTCATTCTGGACTTCTTCTGGGGGGATGCAAGTAAATAAGTTTCAACACAATAAAAAAAAATTCAAGCAGTTGTAAAGATATAAATAAAAAGTGGTCCAATAGCTGATGAATTGTGAGCATAAGTGTCCCATAGTGATGAATAACAATATCCTGAATCTTTTACCTCTTCTCCCTTCTTGACATACGCGATCCTTCTTATATTTAGTCGCACTGAAGCATAAAACTTTAAGGCATTGCCACCACACGTCACTTCAGTGGGTCCACCAAACCCAAATGTAGAAAGCTTTGCTCTCACCTGTATTTCATAAGCAGAAGGACTACTTCAAAGGGAAAGTTCGTATCACATCCAAACAGTCAATAAAAATTAACCGAGACAAAAAAAATAACAAAACAAAAAGCATGAATTCAGCAACTAGTTGGCTACATTCCCTATATGTTGACTTCCTTTCAAGGCCATGGACCTCAAGAATTTAAAGGCAGTTATATGTGCTGAGAACAATAATAATTGTTTTCTCCGAGAAGATAAAAGAAGAAATTAATAATGCACTACGATATGTCAGAAGAAAGAGAGTAAATTTTAATGCCTAAGGAAACAAAGAAAGTTCCTTAGCTTATGAGCAGATGATTTTATGCCAAGCTTTTATTTTGACTTCTGTTTTGACAATATCACTTCAAAATTGACTTATGATTGGAAGATTTTACTTTTTACTCTCAACTAATAGAACAGGAGGATTTCCAATTAAATGAAATCCACAATGTGTGGAAAGGAAAGTTCACCCAATTGTTATCAGTTCGACCTCATCTACAGCCAATTCTATTCAGGCCCCAGTAGGCTATCCACACTTCAAAAAAAAAAGTTTTTGACCAAGTTCAGTTTTTCAATGTTTAAATATTAAACTAAGTAGAATTAGGGCGACAACTAAAGGCAATAAAGTCAGTTCACTATGCTTTTTAACATAGATCACTAACTTGGGCAGACCTAAAAGAATGTTGCAAGTTTTGTTGAAATAGTTGCAGATATAACATCAAAGGTGAAAACAGTTGGTAACAAAGTGGGAGGGATTCTTTTTCCATGTTTATTCTTCCGATTGCAGATCTGTAATATTTCAGCTGGGAATAGTTCTTTTCCATTTTAATCATAACAAACAGGGATAAATAAATTTTGGTGTTCCTCTATATTTTTCTCAAGTTAGTACTTGTAACTTTCTTTTTTTGCCAAATGAGTCCTCAATTGAGTCCTTTCCATTAACTCCATTAACGGAAAAGCTTATATGGAATTCCAACTCAACTGACTTATGAGTTGGAGCTACGTCAGACATCCAAATTGGACTGAACTTGAATGACTGACAATTTAGAGACACGCGTAATTCTTTGATGATTTATCCCTTTCCAAAGAGTCCGACTTTTTATCTCTTTAACTTCTCTTTCTTCCTACTAAATTTCTGTAATTCCTTCTCAACCCATTAACATTCTTTCTTCCTCCTAATTCTTTCTCTTCCATTGACAATCAAGACCCACAAAAACACGACATTCCAAATTCTTATTATAGCAAACATTCTTTAAATTGAATCAAGAAAATATATAGGAAACGAAACTGCAGTTTCTGTGACTTTCTTTTTTTCACTTTCCTAAGAAAGTGACAGAAACTTCTAGGTTTTTTATTATCACTTATCTCAGATCCATTAAGTTAAAAATGAAACTTCAATTTGCCAACACCCACAATTTCAAGAAGCAAGTCAAACTAGATTCTCAAGGCAACAAAACATAATAAATCAAGATTTTCCATTTGTAAATTAGAAACCTAAAATCTAACAAAAGCATCTTCAATGGATGCCCAATATGTCACGTAACAAGAAAACACCAACATTCCCTTATCCATATTGTATTTTCTTTTTTCCGACAGGTTCATCTTCAACTGATTGTCAATGACAAGAACACTAACATGAACAAATTTACTAAAACATAAAAAATCTTTGACGATCAACCATTGAACAACATAGATGAAGTTGAAGAATATTGATGAAGCAATCTGAAAGAAAGCCATGATTGAGAGATAGAGATAAATGGTTTTGGTTTAATCAAAATAATAGGACCTATTGGAAAGGACAAGTCCATTTGAAACTCTGACATGAATTCCAACTCATAATTTTTGTGAGTTCGCATTCCAAATAAGCCCTTCCGCTAACAGAAAGGATCCAATTGAAAAAATTCAAAAATTAAGATTCAAATGACAAAAAAATAAAACCAACTTGACAAAAAATATAAAAGTATGAAGACCAAAAATTTCATTATCTGTAACAAATAATATCCATGGATTTGCACCTGATTTATAAAGATCAGAATTGTCTGAGACAATGATAAAGAGTGGCTCAATTTGCGAAGTGCTTGGCTCATCAATCTAGCTTGCATTGCCATGTGAGCATCACCCATCTCACCATCAAGTTCACTTTTAGGAACAAGCGCAGCAACCTGTAATTAAGCAGAGTAAAAAAGAAAAATGAACTCATATTATCAAAAATTTGTATACAGTGCAAATTTAAAGCTCCTGTCTCGAAGTGAGGATGAAGAGAGAAGAAATACATTCCTCCAAACAAGAAACAGGACCATTGTCGAAGGAATAAGAAATCACAGCTGAATTTAACAGGTAAAATCATAAAGTGAAAGAGCACCTTACTTACACTATCAACAACAACTACATCAACAGAACCACTCCGGATTAAAGTGTCCACAAGACTCAGAGCTTGTTCACCACAATCAGGCTGTGAAAGCAGCAAATTCTGAGTGTTTACTCCAATAGCCTGGGCAAGTGATGAGTCAAGAGCATGCTCAGCATCAACAAAAACACAGTAACCTGCAGAAAAAGAGGTGAAAATCAGCAGATAGAATTTTTCAGGCCAGCATTATGCCCAGAGGATGATGCAGATTAAACACATAGGTGTTTATGACACTGACATATTTCATTGCAGCTTTAACTTTTCTTGTTAACTAATAGTTTAGTAGCAGGAAACACACAATAGACAATAAGAATGGTTAATCTAATATAAAATACACACAGCAGAAAGGAGAGATTATAGGGCTCAATAAAGCAACCTCCTAGTTTCTGTGCTTCAGCAATCACATGCAATGCAAGAGTAGTTTTTCCAGAAGCCTCTGGACCAAAAATCTCCACAACACGCCCCTGTGGAAAGTGAAACACACATATCATGAGCATTCAATAGCATTTAAAGAGAGACATCTATTCCTAGTCACTTGGGAAGCATAGAGCTAGGAATATTAAAGATTCATTCAAGTCAAAGCATGGTAGAAGTACAAAATATGATTCCTCTAGACTGGAGAACACAAAAAATCCAAGTCTATACTAACAAATGAGAATGCAGAAAGCAATAGGAAGGGAATGGCAAACTGATAAAAGAAACAATGGTGATGTTACATATAAATATGGTTCATATTTTGTACTATACTCGGATAGTCAAGTACAAAGCTTGCCTTGTGCGAAGAAACAAGAAACAACTACAACAAAAGAGAAGAAAAATAAACTATTTATCTTACTTTGGGAAGCCCACCAGTCCCAAGTGCTAAATCAAGTGCAAAAGAACCTGTGGAGACCACTGGAACATCTCTAGGAGAAACTGACCGGCCATACCACATAATAGATCCCTTCCCATATTGGCTAGTAATCTGATCCAGGGCTTGTTGTAAAGCAACCTCCTTT
>JAOQMQ010000195.1:10924954-10936921 GCA_027563845.1 Erythroxylum subrotundum
CTAGAACAATTTCAAAGGGAAGAAATTAATAATGTATCTTAAGATGGTAAGAACTGAAACAATCATCTCTATGTTTTCTGCACAAAATTATTAGAGTTCCAGCAAAGCAATAGTTTCACCGTCATGAAGTAATCATGATGGAAATGTATACAAGCTTATCAACTAAGAAAAATGAAGAACGTTTAGCTCAGAGTTCTTGAGGCTATTAAGATCCAAGTACCTCCTTTAAGGTATTGTACAAATTTATGATTGTAAACGGAGGGGGAAACAGTTACATATAGAAAGGAAAGAAAGCTGCAAAAGGTTACCTCTATTTTCAAGGTACAACAGTTTCATTCGCACGTCATCACCAGCTACAGCAAGAGAAAGAGAAGCCTCCCCAAGCAGTGGATCACTTCGTTCTGCTTGCTCTAAAATCTCTATACACAAACGATCCTTATGTGAGGTTTTTCCTTCCTCTGGGGGCTTGAAGTAATCTGTAGCCCGGGTAAGCCGTTTTGAGATCTGAAGGGCTTTTCTACCATCTGAAGTCAGATCCGATGGCCGAGCCCCTTTTGTCAAGAGAGATACAATAATCTTAGGGTCCTTCTGTGTTGCCGCAACATGCAGCACGGTGTAGCCCCTTGGATTTCTACAATTAACATCAGCAAGTCCAAGATCAAGAAGCTCTGTTGTAGTCTTTGCATCACAGTGTGCAACAGCATAATGGAGTGCATGTGCATCATCTAGATTAGTCTGCCCCTCCTTCAACAGCAATCTAACTAATTCAACATCATCCGAGTCCAGAGCCCTATGTATTCTCTTTACATGCTTATCAAGGAAACTGCTTTCAGGGTTCACCAAGCCAAGTTCTGAACGAGAGTATGTAATTTGATTTACAATGTGTTGGGGCAGGGCTTTGTCAAGAGTCACCATATCTACATCAGATTTCACAACAATCTCTATACATCTTGTTTGCAGTGTTTCACAGGCTTTATCGCAAATATTTGCAACAGAAAGAACCAACAGGATGTCATCAACCGCAACCTTGTGAAGAATGTCTAGAAGATGCCTCTGCATAGGACATTCAGGGTGAATATGAATTGTTTCTGCTCCTATATCCAGATAACAAAAAGAACAGTATAATGAATTGCTGACTCATTATGCTCTACGACAATGATCCCGATCCTCTAAGATCCCAACAAGGACAAGAATCATACTCAACTCAATACAACTTAAAAGTATGACACAGTTATTTTTCACAGACAACTCTGACTAGAGAGGGAACTACCTCACTCTAGCTTAAAATGAATATCCCAGTCCGTAAAGTCTGCTTACTACCTATCTGAAGATTGTGTTGGAGCATAACCGTTAACTGGCAAACTGCTACACAAGGACTGGTCCGTTTTTCAACAACAGCAAGTAGAATGAAATTTGAGATATAGTACAAATACCTAGCGAGATTAATTGCCTATCTAAAAATCCATACTCTGTATAAAATACTAGAATAATTCAAAAAATAATAATAAAGAACCACAAAATGCTACATTGACTGCTGCAGAAATCAAAATCAGATACATTCTTACCTGATAAAGGGCCACTAGTTCAGACACCTGAAACTTGAAAGAGGCATAGAGCACCTCAACCATGAAATCCACGGCGGGTCTGCACGCCTCATGGGAGCAATCATCATCCACACAAACACACACGTCCTTAGGCAAAGCCTTCACTTTTCCACTGTACAAAAATCTCAAAACAGCCACAAGCGAATCGAAGCCAATGTGGTGGTCCTTAGCTAATTCCTTCAATTCCACCTTGGCATCTCTCTCCTTGGCCGCAGATGAGAATACATTCTTGAAAAAGGGGCTTCTCGCTGACAAAATAAACCGGTGAACTGCCACCTCGCGGTTGCAACCGGAAATTGTGATTTTGGCATCGGCAAAGAAATCAAAATTCGAGGATTCGAAGCTTGACTCGAGGTTCTCGGAGAGATGTTGAAGAGCTGAGATTTCTGGGGCTGGAGGGTTTATAATGGAGGCTGGCTCTGTGCACGTGCTGCTTCCATTGCTGATCTCGTTTGAATCACATAAACCAGTTCTATTATCCATCAAAGCTTCAAAGAGAAGCAGAAATTAGAGAAATAATGGGGTCGACTTAAAGAGAGCTTCAACAGTTAAAACTGATGAACAGAGAAACTGCTTCAGGCAGCAAACACAAATCAGAGTGCGGCCATACAGTACCCAGGAACACAAAGAAAGACTCGATCATTCATGAACAATATCGTAGCACGGGCATATATGCATACGTTGAAAAAGAAACAAACTCTCCCAATAACTGAATTGAATATAGAGGGGGGTAAGAATAATAAAGTCAAGGGGAAGATAGTGGCGAGCAAGCATCAGCCGAAAACATGGGTGACCAAAAGAGAAAACAAAGAAATCATTAAATGAACCAGAAACATTAATGGAAAAGAAAACCAACAGAGAAAGGCTGTGTCTTCAATGGGTTATGGTCATTAGAGAGAGAGTTGGTAAAGGAATCCGGGTATTCGTCCGTACGTCAGGATCATGGACATGTTCTGTTTCATCTTTCTCTTCAGTTGCTTCGTCATCCCAACTGATTGGTCAATCTTCCACTTTAAGAATCTACGTGGACTGATAAGTTAGAGGACGACGACGACGACAACAACAGCCTTTGATGTAGCTTTGACCTCTCAAAACAAAGTGTTGGACAGCAAGATTGAAGTTTGCTCGAACGGCCTGGAATGCGTTAGGACAACGTGAAAACCAATATAAATAATCAGAGACAAGCTATTTCCTTTTTGTAAACTTGAGATTATCGTTGCTAAGGCTTAATCTGTTCGGGTGGTTTTCAGCATTCGTCATGGGCTTTTGGCATTGCAGCTTATATTGTTAATATTTTGTGTCGTCAATCACCTGAGCAAGTGTCACCTGATTGTGTCATTTACCGTGTTGCTTGCTCTTGAAGAATTAAACTTCCGAACTCTTTATCTCTTCTTGCATGTTACCAGAGTCAGCAATTCATCCTGTGACGCCATTACATTAAAATTTTAGTGTAAAAAGAAATATTTAAGAAATCTTTTTATACTAATTTTTCTTACACTCCAACCATTTTACACACCAATTTAGTTATCAATTATCTTAAAAGAATATTCTACAATAATTTAGTTATTAGCTATATTAATTTATATTTATACAATAATTTATTTTTATGAATTTATTTTATTTATAAAAATTAAAACAAAATATTATTTGTAATTAATTAATATATTCTTTATTTAATATATAAAATTTATATTGTTGTAATTTTAGTTTGATTATAATTTCGAGTTTGGTTGTGGTTGTAATTTATTTTAGTCTGATTATAATTTCAAGCATTTTCGTTGGGTTTTGATTTTTTTAAAATCAATTTTGTGGTTTATTTTACTTTTAAGTTTATTTACCTTTAATTTCAAATTTGCCTTTTATTATTAAAATATTTTATTAATGAATTTATAACACTTATAAATAAGAATTATAAATAAATACTAAAAATAAATTTAATATTATATTCAATATTTATGTCATTTTAAAGGTCTCAACGAGATCTTTGTAATGATATATTTTGTGTAAAGCAATATATATTTTAAATTTAATTACTTAACAAATTATACGAATATATTAAAATGCGATGAGGGTATAAAAAATATGAAAAATGAGAAAATGGTCAAAAATGTCATTTTATAATTTTTGGTGCATGAATTTGGTATGTTCTTGTTTATTTAGCCAAAATGGTGATATTGGAATTGTAAATTTGGTGTGTTGGTTGGAGTAATTTTAACACACCAAAACATTAAGGTTGGAGAAGGCCGAATAAGCCATAAGATGCTCTGAGCCAATTTTTGGTCTAAAAAGCAAGCAACAATTTTTGTCCCTAGTTCATCTAGTATGTTCTAATTTCTTTAAATAATTTTAATTTGAACCAAAATGATTGCTATTCCTTGATTTTAGCTAAATTGCATTGCCCAGCTAAAGGAGGAAGGAACATGCGTTGACCAAGTTGAGAGGAAAGGATTCATTTGGAAACGTGCACTTGTTGAAAGCAAACCAAGTCAAAGGTGCTAAATGGAATCGGACCTTAAACTTTTTTCCCTAGTTAAAATTGAGCTTGAATGACACGGAGCCCCCATTGATTTTTATACTCTGAACTCTCACGAATGGCTAGTTATGAATCTACATAAACATTGATTGGTGTCTGGCTTTGATTGTTCTATTATCTTTGGGGTCGCCTGTTGGCTCCTATGGTCCTGAAGAAACAAGACCATTTTTTACACTTAATTTTCGAGGCCGAGGTCCCCTGCTTTTACTGGAGTATGTCCACCAGATCCACAAGGCTTCGATCTGGCAAGGAAGAGCTAATATGGGACACCGACTTTGAATAGAACAACTTATAGGCTGGTCTAAACCCCAGCATGGTTGGGTAAAGCTAAATACGGATGGAGCATATAAAAGAACGTCCTCTTCGACATCAGCAGGAGGTCTTCTTTGAGATAGTACAGGTGCTTGGCTTGGCGGATTTGTTCAAAATATTGGTTGGTGCTCCTCCAATTCTGCGAAACTCTGGGGAGTTTTATCTAGCCTAAAGCTTGCTTGGGATCTTGGTTATCACCTAATTGAACTAGAGATGGACTCCCCCATGGTGGTCACTATCCTATCTTCTTCTACTAAAAGGACAAGGTCTCACAACCCCCTAATCATGGGGATTAACGAGATGCTTGCTCGAAACTGGGTTGTTAAAACTCGACATATATACAGAGAGGGCAACCGATGTGCTGATTGGCTCACAAACACCTCTGTCCACTTTGGTTTTGGAATCACCACTCTTAATACTACACCTTTAAGGTGCCTCCCATTCCTCTTAGAGGACATGTTTGGGAATTGTTTCCTAAGATTAGTCATGTAATATGCATAGTGTACTCTCTCCTTTTCATTAAAAAAGAGAGCTTGAATGCGAACCGATGTAAAGAAAAGAGAATACGTACTTGTTCAAATACAAGTCCAGTGCATATGCCTGTGCCTAGACAAGAGTGTTATTATCCTATAAACTATAGAGAGCCTAGGCAGGTGAAAATGGCATTGTGATTGATACTTGAAAGGAGATCTGCCACAATTTGTTCGTGTTGATGTTAAGTGGTTAAGGCATTCAAGATCTAATTGAAAACAAGAGAATTATAAGAAGACATAGCATAGGCCAGTCTGCCCAACGAATTTATTGTTTGAATAATTTCTAATTAATTAAGATTGTAATTCCAAGACATCTGTTAGACTTTACTTATATGATTTAATCTGTATTTGTTTGTATACACCTTAATTTTTATAACTGTAGACATAAGCTTATTATGGTTAGATCTCATGTCTTGTTGTTTTAGATTTTATTCAGTTTTACCCATAAAGAGTGTCTGTGTGAATGTGTAAAGGAAAGGTAAACCAAACAATCTCAAATATAAGCAAGCAGTTTCTAATATTCAAGTGGTATTGTTGTAGCTTATTTATTAATCCATCATGTGACATCTAAGCCAAATGCACATATTTAAATTCCTAAATATTTAATTTATATAGTCTCTTCTTCATTACAAAAATAGTGATTGCTTCTGCATATTTGGTATATTGACCAAAATGTGATTTTTGGATTTTTTTTTCTTTTCTCTACTTTATCCGTTATTTGTGTTTTTCTTAGTATTATTAATTAATAATATTATTTATTATATAGAAAATAAAATAATTATAGAACCATCATTGTAGTAATCTTATCATCATTATAGTCTTGTCGAAAATATTTCTATATATCATAATCTATTTATTGATGTTATTTAAATAATATTAATAGAGAGTTCATTTTGATGGTTAATATTAATAAACCATACATACTAATAAATGATTTATGGTATAAAATGATAGTTTAATCGATATTAATTATGATGATCATAAATATTAAAAAGGGATATTTACAAGTGGTATTAGAGCCTGTACCCGAACCGTTGTACCAGCTAGGCTAGACCCTAAAGAGGGCTGGGCCCTATGGGGGAGGAGAGTGTGAGATCCCACATCAGTTGAAGAGGGGAACGAAGTACGCCTTATAAGGATATGGATACCTCTCCCTTACAGACGCGTTTTCCATGGCCTAATGTACCGAATCCCATCGAAACTTCAAAGTTAAATGTGCTTGGGTGAGAGTAGTTCTAGGATGGGTGACCTCCTGGGAAGGCCTCGGAAAAAGCAAAACTGTGAGGGCTTAGCTGGGCCAAGGCCCAAAGCAGACAATATCTATAAGCGGATGATTTGGGATGTTACAAATAAGGATTCACCACTCTGATTTAATTAGGAAGAATGTTTCACTATTTTTTATTAGTAATAATTTAAGAAAATCTTTAGCCAGAGTAAATTGACATTTGAAGAGGTTAATTTCAAATATCAATTGTAAATCAATTACTAATTAGTAAGAACAAATATGATTGGATTTCAAAGAGTAGACACTAATTTTATACTCTATCTCCAATTAAAACATTGAATGATTAAATGATTAAATTATACATCATAACCATATATAGATAGTTATGGTGGTTAAGGGACTTACATAGGAGAAGATATATTCTATAATGAGACTTTTTCATCTATTTCAAATCAAGATTGGTTTAGAGTAATCATGGCTTTGTTTGTTAACTACAACTTATGGTTACATCAAATGGATGTGTAGATCGTATTTTTGAATGTTGATTTAAATTTTATAGAGAATAAATTTAATCAATGCATTTATCTTAACAATAAATAACAAAAATTTTATATTTCTTGTATTATATGTTGATGATATTTTATTGGTTAATAGTGATTTTGGGTTATTACATGAAACTAAAATCACATTATCAAAATATTTTAACAAGAAAGATCTCATAGAAGCTTCTTTTATCTCAGGACTTAAGATTCATCATGATAGAGCTCGTAGGATATTGGGACACTCTCAAAAGCTTTAATATGCAAGATTGCAAATTTGGTGAGTTGCTAGATCTCAAAATGGATAGCTATATAAGAAACAATGCCCAAGAAGATTTATATTCAATATTGCAAATTTGGGGAATCCATAAGAGATGTGCCATAAACTAGTCTTGTATGAAGTTTAATGTACGCTCAGGTTTGCATAAGTTTGACATTGCTTATCTTGTGAATGTTTTGGGCAAATTTTCATTATGATCTAGGATATGATCACTAGGTTGCAATTAAGAAGGTGTTAGAAACTTGTATAAAATGAAACTTTACAAGCTAGTTTATAAGAGAGTTTAGTGCCTTGAGTTAGTTGGTTATACATACTACGATTTAAGTAGTTCTTCACATGATCTAAAGTTATTCTAAATATATTTTCTTATTGGCTAGAGGTATAATTTCTTTAAAAAGTGTTAAGCATATTATCACAACATAATCCATTATATGTTTGAGAACTTTCATTTTAGACTTATTTTAGTTTTGAGCACGTTAACACAAACGTTATGCTTGCTAATCCACCAATCAAAGGATTAAGATCTATGGTGTTTCATTAAACATGTAAATATTATAGATGTTTTGGAGTGTTATGATGTTTTGAGTTAGTGGCAGTGTTTGATTATTAGTTCATTATCATATTTGAATAAAATTATATATGTCGAGTTTAGTATATTGTGTTTACGTGGATATTTATGATGTATGAAATTTGAGATTATAATTGTCATTATAATGGAAATGACATGTTTCATGTGTAATTAAAGATATAATTGTGTAAAATGTCTCATTTGTGTTATTAGAGACAAAATCTCTAATTGTCTAATATGTGAGAATATAAACAATTAATTTGTTAATTTTTTTGAGTATAGCTTACGGTTGGAACATATGTGTTATTGAGAAATTAGATGTGATGGCCCAATAAATAATAATGTACGTGTGAGATAATTTGTATGATCTAATGTTTATTACGCCATTACATATAAATTAATGTTGACAACTTTAATTATGATTTGGTGAGGTTACTTCAATAAAATAAATGATATAAGTACCCCCTTGGTTGATAGTGGTAGTATTATTAGACAGAATTCATACTTGAAGTGTGTTTATTGAATTGTGGAGTTGTTATGGCCATATTTTTTTTATTTAGTTTATATTAATTATAATTAATATTTATTCAGATGGGTGAATGTTTGAATAATTTCTATCTTTATGACCTTCTGTTAATTATCTTATATTTCAAGACTAGTGCTAGCCTTTATTTGTATGACCTAATTTATATTTGAGTTTATACACCCCATAAATGCAAGTTTATGACTAATGTAGGCATTGATCTTAATAAAAGCCTGATATAAGTAGACCGCATTAGTAACAAATTGATATAGATATCTAATTACCCTCTCTTAAGTCTTAACCCACGTTGTTTTAAAAATTGTAATCAATTATCTATAAAAGTCATCATTGCAGTATGTAAGGGAGAAGAAGACCAAGCAACCTTTCTAAATAATCGCGGGTATATGATTTTATTATTTCAAACAATGTTCTAATATTTCATCTTATGATCTATCAATCATTGTTAACTTCAATAGTGTGACTACACTATTTCTAAACAGTGAGCTTGGTTTGTGACTATCCAGAATAAAAGATCCTTTTTATGCGATTAAATAAAATAAGACCAAATAGTTAATTTTACATTAGTTGATTACAATATCTTTTTTAATAATGCAAAATTAACTAACACTTTTTTTTTGGAAATTAAAGGATTGTATTAATAAAATGACCAAGCCTTAGAACTAGATTATAACTTTACAAAATGATATTATAAGATTAGACCTAGAGCAAAACTTGAATAGCTATCAGGGAAGGATCAAAAGTAAGGATCTATAAGAATATAAAAAACTAATTGATCATTATAAAAGAACTAGCTTATATCATGTCATAAACACCATCTACTAGCTATGCCTTGAGTGAGTACCAGACTTAGAGCTCTAATCATTATCATTTGTTTGATTTTACTAGCATTAGTATAAGTCATTAGTTGGACAACCGAGTTGGAGTTTCTGAACACCCTAGCATTTATTTCCCTCCAATATAGTAGATTGTGTGGCCAAAACCAATAGTGAACAATATATAATCATCCATAGGAAGTTGGACCTAGCTTGAAGCCCAAAGAACAATATCATCTAGGCAATGTAAAGGCAAGTTAGATTGCATTTTTGTTGCAAATCTTTTCATAAGCAGCTTGAAAAGGAATAGTTGAAGAAAAAAGATTACATTGATTTACGAACTTGTAAGAAAAGTCTACACATAAGGTTAAGAAGAGGTTGAGGGCCTCTATGATTGTCTAGTGTGTGAGGGCCTCTAAGTTTGTCTAGTGTACTTAGGCTACTTCTAACCAATAATCAAATAACGAAATACACATTAGGAGTAGCATATTTATTCCAAACTCACTTATACCATCCATGTTTAGGAGCATAGTTCCTAAATGGTCTTCACATGAGCTATTAGTAAAGAGACCAGTAGAATCCCCTAACCAAATGATGTTATCTTCAAGATTGGAATTTGGATGGTAATTAGGAAACCATAATCTAAAGAAGTCAACTTCCCTATTGTTACAAAATCGCTTCCCTTCCAGAATTAGTTATTAACTTTTGCATTGTCATAGAAGTGCAGTTTAATATTTTGAAACTGGGTTGGAGATATAAATCACATCAAAGCTAGGCAGAGTTTCCATTCCCTATCCTCACTTTAAAAAGCCTTTAAAGATTAGTTTTGAGCTTTAGGACTTGATATATACTCCAAGAAGTGTATATCTTAGGTTTGACAACCTAAAAGTTCTTATCCTTTAATTAATGACCATTGATCCATTTTTCCCACAATGAGTCTTTATCATTAATTATTCTTCATATTCTTTTAGATGGCAATACTTTATTAACTATATGAATTGATTGAAAACCTAATCCATCCTCTTTCTTAGGCAAACAAATTGTTCTCTAACTAAATTTAGCTTGTGTTTTCTTATGTCCATCATATATCTAGAGGAAGGTCTCAATAACTTCACCAAGTCCTTATAGATCATCTCAGATAGGATAAGATAATATGACCAAAAGGTGTAAAGGCTACAAAGGACCTAAGATGACTAGTTGGAGCCTCCCTATGTAAGTCAAAATTTTTTTACACCAACTAACTGTTCTTCTTCTTACCATATCAAAAAGAGGTTGGCAGTCCTATTATCTGATTCTTCTCGAGCTTATAGGGATCCCTAAGTAGATAGAAGTAGGATCTTTAAAGCTCAGGCTAGTTATTTCCCTCAAAGAATTAGCAATACTTGATGCTTTACAGGATAGCATGATGAAGCTTTTATCTTTGTTGATGCCCTAATTTATTGCTAAACGATTCTAGTGTATGCATTAGCCAAGAAATTGATTTAGCACTAGCTCCACCAAAAAGAAGTAAGTCCTCAACAAAAGCTAGCTTGAAAATTCTTAACTGTTCACATTTACTGTGAAATATTAATCCTCTCCCCTTATTGATATTGTGTTCAATTAATCTTGAGAACACCTAAATTGCAATAGTGAACAGATAAAGGGAAAGATGATCATCTTGTCCAATTCCTCTAGCTCCTCTAAATATTTATATAGATTCTCCATTGATTAATACATTATATGTTGGAGTTATGATATATTATGCAATTCATACAATAAGTCATGCTTAGAAACCAAATGATTTCATAATAGGCAATATGAAATTCCAATCTAGATTGTCAAAAAATTTATGTATATCAATTTTCGTTACATAATTTTTCACTAAACCTTGTAAATGATAGTTCTTCATCAATTCTTATATCAAGAGCATTTTATCCACTATGCTTCTTCCCTCTATGAAGGTTGCTTGAGATGGATTAACCAAAGATGGAAGTACTAGCTTAAGTCTTTTAGTTAGGATCTTATAGAATGTATTACAATAGAAATAGGTTTGAAGTCATTCATAGAAATTGGATTAATGGTTTTGGTAACAAGACAAAATTGAGTTTTGTTTTAAGCCTTTAACATCTTATAGTTGGGCAAAAACTTTAACACTGCTTTTTTCACTTGTAATTTCAAACGGTTTCTGTTGGACCAATAGAGGTTGACAAATTAAATCCTTCTATGTTTTGATAATAATCAAATTTAAAGAATTGGTTAAGAAATAATTTCAGGTATTTGGATTGAAATTCAATTAGAGGATTTGTACAAATCAAGATTGCAATATTGAGTATCATACTTCAACGTGCAAGAGATAAACAACGTACAGATCGTGTATGAAGCATTCAAATTAGCATCTCAACAAACAAAGATTGAAGATTATGTGAGATCTGTCAGTTGGAGCCAGTACTAGTCGACCATCATGTTGCAAGTCGACTAATAATAATCAGATCTGTCAGTTGGAGCTTGAGACAAGTCGACCAGCATGTAGCAAGTTGACTATTAACAACAGACCTGCTAGTTGGATAAGTGAACTAGTCGACTATCATCATATTAGTCGACTATTCGAAGAGCGGAGCAAAAAAGTTCATGAAAAACGTTAGTGCTAGTCGACTGATTCTTGAAGGCAAGTTGACTATAATGTACTAGTCGACTATTACACACCGATTAGTCGATTATCAGTTGTAGCTGAACATAATTGACTGTGTCAATTGATTTCAAACGGAACAAAAATCTTCATACGACGGCTAGGAGCATTCTACAACGGCTAGAAGAGTTCTACAACGTCTAAAAACCATCCTGAAGCCTGCAAATAAATTACGAAACTTCAAAGGATCGATTACATAAGTCCAAAGTGAAGCAAACGTACTATAGTTCAAAATTATATGCACATTGCTCTCAATTTGCTCTTAGCATGTTCTAATTGTATTCAGCTGTACTGAGCTTTACTACTTCATTTCTATCATTGTTATTATTGTGAGTTGAGTGATTAGAGGAGA
>JAOQMQ010000195.1:10937021-10952892 GCA_027563845.1 Erythroxylum subrotundum
TTTGCCTCTCTTCCCTACTCTTTTACATTTCAATTTGTTTGTTTGTTTCGTGTGTTTTAATTCTCTGTTTTGTAGCACTTTCCGAAAAGATTAAAAGATCTATTCAACCCCCCTTCTAGATCGTTTTCAGTTTCATGATTTTTTGTAGAAATGAGCATTAAATCCATCCAAGATAGGGGCATTGTGGTGTAAACTAAATACTACTTTCTTAAGTTCTTCTATTGTGATAGGTTGAGTGAGTAGATCAGATTGTTCCTTTGATAAAGTGCTAGAGATGAAGGTGCTTAAGGGGATGCTTGATGATCTTGCAAAATAATTGCCTAAGAAATTCTAAAATAGGCTTTGGTATGTAGTAGCATTTTAGTTTGGTTTATATACACACAACCTTCATTATTTCTAAAAGATGTTATTATATTTTTCTTCCTTATAGAGAGAAGAATCTATAGAAGAATTTGTTATTGCCAATCCCTATCTTTGAGCTAGCTAATCCTTGCTTTTCGCTTAAGCTGCGAGGTATAGTTATCTAGAGCATAAGAATATGTTTTGAGAGATTTTTTCTCTTCCAATTGCTTGTCATATCTATAGGAGATGTACATAGTTCTTTTTACACCTAAAGTAGATAAGCCTTTGCGTTGCCAATGTCTAAGGATGAGTCAGTTTCGAAAATTCAAACATAATTTTTTCAACTCATCTTTAATGTTCATAAGTTTCCTATAAAACTTATAAGCCTCAAAGCCTTGAACATCCAGATTCAAATCCCTTGTGATTGGCGCCTGGAAACCGTGAATATTACACATGTAGTTATAAAACTTGAAACGAGATATTATATTATAACTAACTAGGAAATCATGGATTTCGATAGGGGAATGGTCTGATCCAAGACAGTTATTAAACAATTCCTTGTTAACTTGAAAATTCATGAGCCATTCATAGCTAATTAAAGCTCTATCAATCTCCTTTATAATAAGCTAGTCTGCATTTTATATGTTTCTCCATGTAAAGAAGTAGCCCTTATTTTTAAGGTTAGTTACCTTAATATCTATCAAGTAAGATTTGAGATCTAGGCACGGTTTGTTAGTGCTTTTTGTTCACTCAGCTTCAAAAGCAAGAATGATACGGCTCCTGAATTGAAGCCTTGAAAGATTTGAGATTATTTTAGAGGGCAACTCTTTGAAAGCAAAAGTTAGAGGCATATATAAAACTAATCCAAAAATTTCTAAGGTTGCAATGTTGGACATGTAAATGAATGCATCGATCAATTTATGAGTGATTGAGGATATTGATTTGACCAGGATTATATGCAACTACAATTCTTCTATAGTGGTGAGCTTCATGATTGGTTACCATCTTTCGGTGCCTCCTTAATATCCAAAGATTTACATATTTTTCCTAATATGTTTTAGTCTTAAAAAGCCTAAAATCCATAGGTTTTATTAAGCTGATGTAGTCAAATACCATTTCTTTCTTTGGGGAACTCACGAAATGATTTTAAGCCAAGTTTTTTTTAAATGAATGTGATTTATTTTTTAGAACACTTGGGAGCAAAAGTCTTAAAGTTGATCTCTAATGGGGTTAGATTAGCCTAAGGGTTTCAATAGGCTAGCTAGACAAAGTGTTGAAAAGAAAATGAATTAGTAGTTTGCAACTAGATTTTTCGATGATCCATCAGATAACTAGTGGGATTTGATTGCTATCTAATGGTGAGCTTTAGAAGTTACCTAAAGAGGACTTTCAAATTGATTAAGTTTTGACTAATAAATACCCTATTAGAAGATGTCCAATTGGTAGATTCCTTAGTATGTCTGATTAACTAATCTTATCTATAAACTAATCGTTATAATAGTTAATTTGTGTGCTTAATGATTATTTAAAGTATTTTTAGTATAACCAAATGACTTATAAGTTGTGAGAAGAATCTTTAGCCCTAGAAGGAGCCTTAAGAAATTCCAAAAAAAGTTACATGACATTCATGTACGGGTCAACATGATATAAGTTCGTGGTGCATTATATGATTAAGAAAGGAATACTTTTGTTGTATTTGAGTAATTTAGATATCAACTGAAAGAACAATTGAATTATTTAGGATTCTTTTTCACTTAGAAGAAAGAATATTGAAAAAGAATATTCCTTTTTACCATAAGAAGGGAACATGTTTAGGAATTTATCTTCATCAAAGGAAGATCTATGTACAAAAGACTTCTCATAGTTCATGTTCATTAAAGAAAACAATAATAAAATTTTAAATTAAACTTAGAAAGCTAAAGGTTGTTTCGCAAATCATTATAAATTAGTTTTTATATCTCTTTCTTTACTCTCTTTAATTATTGTTATATTTGTTTTGTAATTATCTAATATTAATTTTTCATAATCATTTCCTATACTAAATAATTCAGTTATTAATTTTTAAATAGGTTTAAAAGAGTATATATGCATAAATTATCCTCCTTTTTCATGTCATCCAAAGACTAACAATTATAATATAAATTTGGTACTCCTTATTAATCTTTTATAACAATATGGAATTAGAATTTTAAAATTAAAGTTGCGGTACTCCTCAATCTTAATTCTACACGAAAGTGTGATATTTCTAATTACATTTTTATATGATTGTAACTTATTTATTAAATTGTGCATAGATATGTTTTATGACTACTTTTTTAAAATCTCCGATATCTTCTTATTACCAAGTTTTAAATAAATAAGTACGACTTGAGATCCTTTGTCTCCGATAACTCTGGTCCTTCTGTACCCCTTCAATTCAAGCCATTCGTCAATGAATAGCTTGGATTGAAGGGGTACAGGGGGCAGAGTTATTAGGGACAGAAGAATAAGTCCCAATAAGTACAGACAATAACTTGTAAGAATGACAATGGATCGAGCCGCGTCGTCCCGTCTATATGTATATATATTCCTAGAGTACTTTTTATTAGTTTTTCTTGTCCATACCGCGTTAATGAGAGCAGGATGAGAGTTACTCGTCTATGATTAGCTATACACAGTGTGTAAACTGAATGCATAAATTCAACACTGAGGTGGTGGAGAATAAAGGCAATTGTCTTCAGTCTTGTCGAGTAAAGATTGGAATTAGATGCCAAAGAAGGGGTTAAATAGTTAATGAATACGTCACACTACTTGCCAAAAGATCATGCCAGCTCCAGAACGTAGGCATTACGCAATCGTAATTTAAATGGAATTATATTCCAAGAAGCAACCCACATGAATACAATTAAATGAAATACCTAAATCAGGCCACGTTTATAAGAAACATGTTTGCTTTATAGTAAGTAACAGAGTCGGACACCAAGAAAATCTTTTTATAATATAAAGTTTTATGAGGTCACAATTTAACTTGATTTGTTTAAAATTAATTTTCCCGCCTGATTAGAACATAGTTAGCTCTAGTCTTGCCTAAAACATTAGCTATTAATCACAATTAATATCGTAAAGTTGGTGCAATTTATGAGTTTTAAATATTGAGTCGCTAGTAACAGAGTGGCCCGTATTAATATTTCTCTTACTTTTTCCATGAAAAGGAAGGAACAGGCCTAAATGTGTTGTCATTTGGAGCCTCTTTATATGCTAACTTTGACTGGGCCCTTACCTTCACTCGTTTGCCGAAACACATAAATTCCACAAATTTACAATTGAGGAATGTGTATGGCGTTTAGGGGTTAACTTACAATCTTGTTGGATTGCTTCTGCCATTTAAAGGGAACTACTTTGGGCTTAAAAATAATCCCAATTGTTATAGTGTTTTTATACATTTTTTTTATTTTTTACATTTCACTTATCACATAAGATACACATTTAACAAGGGATTGATAGAAAAAAAATGTTAGATATGATTTTTGTAGTAGAGAGTTGACGAAGGTGTTAAGTTAAATGTTTATATAATATTGGAGTTCTTTTTGCATGTTTTGAAATGTTTGAGTTTAAATTAAATTATAGTGAAAATGTTAGGATCAAATTTGTTCCTTTTATCATATTTGGAAAGACTTGTGGGGTTCTATATTAATAGCTAATATAATCAATATTTTTGTGTCGGTCCTTTCTTTGAGTGCTACTCTTTCTCAACCGATTGATGTTAATACACAATGTTGGAGATATGTAGCTTATGGACTTACATTTTTTATGTTAATACACAATGTTGGAGATATGTAGTTTATGGATTTACTTTTTTATGCTTTTTTTCTGTCAATACCTAAAAGTATTCATATATAAGATTGGGTTATTTGGAAGTTTGCTCATTGTGATAATTTCTATATATGGACTACTTACTATCTAATATTTGATATTTTGTATCATTTTATGTATAAAATAAATTTATTTGAGGTTAACATCTATCTCATTATGTTCACAACTAAGTTCACACACTTTATTGGTGTTTATTTGTCAAACATTTTCTGTGCATTTTATAACTTAATAAATTTGGGACAAATGATTATATGAGACAATAGATAATAAAAGTAAAACTTCTACTAAGGTAGGAAGATGAAAATACAATTTATGTGAGAACTAACATAATTTAAATGTTCTTACATACAATACATACATATGTAAGTAGGATAACCAAAAGTCATAGGAAGTTATATACATTTACATCCAAACTATTAGGAGATATGTTTTAAACCTATAGAAGCTACATTTAGTGACCTACACAAAGGGATTGTTTGAGAGGTAGTCGGACATCAACCAACATAACTAAATTAACTACCGATAAATATTGTCATGGTAATTACCACTATGTAAGTTAACCTTAGAGCTTAAGTGATTTAGGACTCACTAGTATGCTTTAGTTTTGTTGGTCAGTAAGTAGTAATAATTCATCTTACTATCAAGTTTATATGAATGCACAAGAGACTCTCATAAACCTTCCTCATTAAAAGAGTCAAAATTCACATCAGGAGGTTCTTAAGATATGCCTTAATCTTATTTTTAAACTGACAAAGGGAAGTATCTTTCTCCCATATTGCATATGCTACATCATTCACTTTTTATTGCATAAGCAACTCTATCTGAGAATTTTTCTTGTGTTGTCCCAACAATTGATAATAAAAGATTTTAGCTATATCTTTATCAAATTATTCATAGACCATTAGAGGAGCATGTTCATTCTTTCTCCTCTATGATTATTTGGTATCTTTATGAAACATGTTGAAAAAGCTAAAATAGAAAGTATGATGATAACATTACTAACTTTCTTAATGACATTGAAAAGACCATTATACTTAGGAATTACTCCCCTGTAAGCTATCTTTCCAATAATCTCCTTTCATATTTGGGGTGTGAGATTCAACAACACTTTATCCCCACACTAAAGTCTAATGGTTATTAATGTTAATCAGCATAGTTCCTCATATGATGCACAACTATTTGGAGATTTATCTTTTGCCTCTTCTAGCATTTCCTACTTATCCCTTGCAAATTTATATGCAGTAAGACTAAGGATGGCAAAGAATCCTAAGTTTGGCCTAACCCAACCCAAAGTTAATAGGCTTTACCCGACTTAATTTGGCTTTAGGCTGGCTCAGGCTTCATAATATAGTCTAAAATCCAGACTTATCACATACACAATATAATTTTGTTTTTTTTATGTAAAAAAGATAACGCCATTTTGTGTATATAAAAAAAATAATGTCATTTTTGTATTGAATCAAAAATAAGAAAGCCTAGACTACTATTGCAATGTCACTCTCGTTGCTCTATACAACTACAACTTTTGTCTTTTTTCTTGCTTCTTAGATTCATCAACTTTCTATATTGCGTGCTATTTGCTTCCACTACTTTGATAATTTCAATAAAGAATTGCTTATGATGTTTATTATTAGGTTATTATTAATTAACCTACATACGCTCCTAATTTGTAGCTTAACCTTCCATTACCAATGCTTTAATGCATTTTTATAGTGCTTTTGTGTACTGTGATGATGCTTTCTTACTCAATAAGTAAAATGAACTATGATGATGCTTGCTTAGACCTTGAGGAATATCCAAATCCAACCATTCTCTCATACGTAACAAAGCATCTTTCTCCATCCTTTTTAAAATAAAACCATTAAGAATCTCTTGTGATTTTCATTGTATCTGTAACAGCCCAGACCACCCGCTCATATATATTATTCGCTTTGGGCTCTAAGTTCCTCATAGTTTTGCTTTTCCCACACCAGGGAAGACGCATCTTGTGGGAGAAAGGTATCCATACCCTTATAAGGCGTACTTCGTTCTCCTCTGTAATTGATGTGGGATCTCACACTCTCCACCCCTTTTGGGACCAACCTAGCTAGCACAACGGTTAAGGTTCCGGCTTTAATACCATTTGTAACAGCCCAGATCACCCTCCCACAGATATTGTCAGCTTTGGGTTGCCCATCGGGCCAAGCCCCTCACAGTTTTACTCTTCCCCCACTAGGAAAAACGTGTCTTAGGGGGAGAGGTATCCACACCCTTATAAACCGTACTTCGTTCCCCTCTCCAACCGATGTGGGACGTCACAATCTCCACCCCTCTTAGGGCTTAGCCCTCTTTAGGGCCCAGTCTTGCTGGCACAACGATTCGGGTATCCGCTCTGATACCATTTGTAACAACCCAGATCACCCTCCCACATATATTGTCCCCTTTAGGTTGTCCATTGGGCCAAGCCCCTCATGATTTTGTTCTTCCCCCACCAGGAAAAACGCATTTTAGGGTAATAGAGTGTAAGATCCTACATCGGTTGGAGAGGAGAACGAAGTACGCCTTATAAGGATATGATACCTCTCCCCCTAAGACGCATTTTTCCTGGTGGGGGAAGAGCAAAACCATAAAGGGCTTGGCCTGATGAGCAACCCAAAGCGGACAATATCTGTGGGAGGGTGATCTCAGCTGTTACAAATAGTATCAAAGCCGGTACCCGAACTGTTGTGCCAGCTAGGCTGAGCCCTAAGGGAGGTGGAGAGTGTGAGACCCCACATCGGTTGAAGAGGAGAACGAAGTACGCCTTATAAGGGTATGGATACCTCTCCCAGGTTCCCGACCCAATGTGTCAACGTAGGAAGCTGGGCCCTAAAGGAGGTGGATGATGAGATCCCTCATCAGCTGGAGAGGGAAACGAAGTATGCCTTATAAGGGTATGGATACCTCTCCCCCTAAGACGCGTTTTTCCAAGGGTGGGAAGATTAAAACCGTGAGGGGTTTGGCTCGAGGGGCAACCCAAACGGACAATATCTGTGGACGGGTGGTCTAGGCTATTACAAATGGTATCAGAGCTGGTACTCGAACCGTTGTGTTAACTAGGCTGGGCCCTAAAGAGGGCTGGGCCTTAAGGGGAGTGGAGAGCGTGAGATCCCACATTGATTGGAGAGGAGAACGAAGTACGCTTTATAAGGGTATGAATACCTCTCCCCCTAAGACCCGTTTTTCCAAGGGTGGGAAGAGCAAAACTGTGAGGGTTTGGCCCGATGGGCAACTAAAAATGGACAATATCTATGGGCAGGTGGTCTGAACTGTTACAAATGGTATCAGAGCCGGTACACGAACCATTGTGCCAGCTAGGCTGGGCCCTAAACAGGGTTGGGCACTAAGGGTGGTAGAGAGTGTGAGATCCCACATCGATTGGAGAGGAGAACAAAGTATGCCTTATAAGGGTACAAATATCTCTCTCCCTAAGACGCGTTTTTCCTGGTGGGGGAAGAGCAAAACTGTGAGGGGCTTAGCCCGATGGGCAACCCAAAGCGGACAATATTTGTGGGAGGGTGATCTGGGCTGTTATAGTATCTTTCTATTTAGTATTTTTAAGTTTAGTGTGGCCAGATCAAGCGTTAAGTTTCTAGGTTGAGTTGAATGGTTCAAGCCTAATCAAGCTCAAGGTCAAGCTAACAATATGATCTCAATTGGGCTTAATGTCAAGATTGGGTCCAAAAAAAATTAGGTCGCGTTCAGTTTAGAAAAAATTTAGGTTTATAGCCTAAGTCAGGCCTAATATATTACCATCCCTAAGTAGAACATTTTTCTCTCATCTATTACTTTGCCACCTCTAAAGGAGTAAGGAATTGTTGGCCTAAACCAACTCAAATAGACTTTTCTTTATAGAGGATGATCTCGGTAGATTACATGCAAACTAGATACCATGTAAACCAGTTACTATCTAACTTTTTTTTTTTTTGCTAACAAAGTGCCTCAATTGGTCCTCCACTAGAGAATTATTCCTTTAGTTTGTCCATTTTCTTATAGGTGATTGGTAGTAGAGAACTTCAATTTAACCCTTATTATGTTGAATAATGAAATTCAAAATCTCCCCATAAATTGAATATTTTGATCACTTTTAATATTTGTTGGAAAGTCAAAGTGTTTTACAACATTCTGATAGAACAACCTATTAGAAATTTATGGCAAATAAATTTCTAGAGCAATGATGAAAATTTCATATTTAGTGACGTAATTCACCATTACTAGTACCAAGGCTGATCAGTTGTTTCTACTTTTCTTATGTTCTTTATTACTAATTTACTATCCCCAACTAACTTGTTAGACTTGTAAGTAGGGATCGATCTATCGAGAAAGCGGTGTGAATTAGAAAACCTAAAACTGCTAACAAGTCTAAACTAAATTAATAAAAAAATGATGTTGATGGATTTTGATTAATGAAATATAAAAGCAAAACATAAATTGGTAGTTTAGAGAATTAATAATAAGGCAAATTATCATAAGAGAATTAAATCATATACGCATGTTTAGACAAGTAGTTCTCCTAGTATTACTCTTAATTTTATAATTTGATTAACCTAGAATGGATATATTAATTTAGACCATTAGGATCTCCTAAACATTGAAACTACACTGTTTTAAGACAGTCATATATGCTTTAATTACTTAACTCGTATCTTTACTAAAATAAAACCAATTTGAATGAAATAAGATTTGTAAAATCTTATAAAAGGTTTTACCCCAATATCAAGAAGATTACGTAGATCTCATTTGGGCAACCGCTAAACTCATATTACTTATGTCATCGTCCACTCACAAGCACGCTCTCTTGAGACTTCCTTAAGTGAATTTGCGTCATATTTAGTCATTAACATAGCTAAATCATACACTAAGACCAATCAAAGGCAATTCACATAAATAAATCCAATTTTATAAATTAAACTGAATTAATTAAAAAAATTAAAAACTATGTTTTTGTAATCTAAACTTAGAAAAGCATTAGTCATAAATCATAACTAAAATAATGAAAGCAATGAACAAAACAAAGAAATTATGGTAGAAATAAATTTAAATAAAAATTCTAACTTCAATAACATATTGATATACTGAGATGATGTTTAGGTCTTGATTATCGAATAAAAATATCTTTAAAATTAGCCTTCTGGGGCTTTGTGAACCAGCTGTTGACTAATCCTAAAATTTAAAGAGAAAAAGAAGTGAAAAGTATATAAAGTCTCCAAAAGCCATAGATCCTCTTTTTCCTTTGGGGAAGAGACATATGCTCTAGCATACTTATGCCCTCATACCATAGATCATTTTATTTCTCTAATAAATAGTACATGATTTATGGCATAATCGTAGCTCAAGCCACAATGCTACAAATCCTTTTTAACGCTACACAGACCTAGGTTGGTACACGAGTATAGGTCATAATGTGTTCCTCTAAAAATTATATTTTATTCCATGTTTTTCCTTAAAATAGTCTTAATTTGTGATAAATATTATTCCAAGATCATATATATATTATTACCTAAAAATACATCAAGAACTAAGGGAAAAAGTTAATTTAAAATAAAAATCAAACAGAATGCATAAGAAAATATGTACATATTTTATGCATATTAGAGGCTTAAAAACATTAAAATCTATAGTCTCTCTGAAATATGTGGAGGTTACAACAATCAAACTTCTTTCTAGCTTTTAATTTTATCTTATTGGCACACAAGGCGTGTATGATAGTAGGCATCAATATCATTCTCCATATGAGGCCATATAATACCATCATTTTTCACTTTTTTGTTGTTTTGCTTATTATGAATCATGTGATTCTCTAATAAGTTCCTTACAAAGTCCACTAATTCTAGGAATATATAATCTGCCACCTTTCCTAACAAGCACCCGTGATTAATCCAACATATTTTGGTGATACCAACATGCACTTCCTGTACCAAATAAAAATAGTTAGTGTAAAACTTACAAGCTTATCAAATTTTATCCATCAAATCAGCTTCAATTTTAGATAAATTGTTGTAAGCAGGAAATACTTCTCTCTTACTAAGAATATGCTATTTGGTATGAACTTGATGTCCCTCTTAAACGATGTGTCATATATAATTTTATTTGATGTATTAGTATGAACTTCAAATGGTAACTTAAAAGATTAGGCAGCCTTAATGGACTGCTTCAACTTCTTAAATGCATATTCATAATGGTTTAACACCATTTGCTCTCTTTTTTCAGAAAATCAGTGAGAGGAACAACTTTCCAAGAATAAATTTGGATGGCTTATTTGATAATAGTTCACAAGTATTAAGAAAGATATCAATTTTGAAAATTTAGTAGGGGCTTATTACTACATAATAATTGTACTTATAGCTCTATCAGCACTTGGATTTTACTCATTGAATGCCCTAAAAATTTAATTTCTAGCCTTGTAAACTAACACTTCTCCATCTTGACATATAGTTGATTCTTTCTAAGCTTTTCAGCACCAGTTATAAGTGGACTATATGTTCATCCATAAAGTTTCTATACATTATAATATCATCAAGATATACTACCATAAATTCATCCAAAAACTCATATAAAACATTATTCGTTGGATTATAAAATGTGGAAGGGGTGTTGATCAAGCTAAAGGGAATAACAAGAAATATATAAACACCATACCTAGTAAAAGATATAATATTTGGCTTATTTTCCTCCACAATCTTGAATTGTCAACAACTTGATTGAAGATCAATCTTCAAAAAGATTTAAGCTCCTTTAAGTCATACTTAATTTGTCCATCAAATCTTACACTAATGGAATAGAGTACTTATTTTTTGTTGTTACCTTATTTAATGCTCTATAGTGTGCCATTCTTTTTTAAGAGAACAAGAGTACCATAATGAGATTTTGAGGGCTATATATACCCTACTTTTAACAATTCATCCAACTGGTTTAGTAACTACTTCAATTTTAATATATATATTCGATATAAAGCACAGATAAAGGGAACATCAGGTTCTAACTCAACTCGATGATCAATTACCCTTTTTTGTTGATTATTCTTTAGGTAATTCTACTATCATCACATCTTGATAGGATTTAGCAAAGAAATAATCTCATTTAGCACTTTCATGACTATGTTTTCCTATACCTCAATCATGACAGTTAAGTATCTGCTCTCTTTATGTTTTAAACCCTTTTTCACCATTATTATTGAGATAACATAAGATTTGGGATTGCTGCTGCTCCTTTATTAATAAGATTGGAACATCTAACAAAATAAGGGACTTATTCCTCCATGAACATGATTTTACCCAAATGTGGATATACAAATGCCTTATACTGACAAAGGAAGTGTATGCCAAGGATGGCATTGAAACCATCCAATTGGATGATTGATTTATGTTTTCTTCTCTATATAGTTATCCATGTTCTTATTACTAATCTATTAATCCACAACTAAGACAAGTGCATGTTTCATTAGTAAGAAATATAATGGAAGTAAGAGTCAATCCCTCAAAGAAGCAGTGTTGATTAGAAAACCTAACACTACTAACTAGTTTAAGCTAAATAAATAAAAGAGTGATTTTGATAAATTTTAATTAAATAAAATATAGTCTAAAAAACCTAAATAGATAGCTAAGAGAATAAATAAAAAAGCAAATTAAAAGAGAATTCAATTAAATTTTGATGTTTAGACAAGCACTTCCTCTAGTATTACATTTGATTTCATGATTTAATAAACCTAGAATGAATATATTAACCTAGATTGGTAGGATTTTATAGACACTAAAACTACACTCTCTCAAGTTATAGTCATCTTATTTCTAATTAGTTAACTCGTATCTTTACCAAGCTAACACCTTTATACACTAAAATCTATGAAATTTTATGGAAGGTTTAATCGTAACACTAGAAAGATAATATACGTCTTTCTTGAGGACCTCTTTAACCCATATTACCTAAATTATGGTTTAGTCATAGACAGGTTCTGTTGAGGTATTCATAAGCAAATTAAGATTATACTATATCACTAGCATAACTAAATAATGCATTAAAATCAATTAAAGGCAATTCTCAAAAACATATTGTATTTTATAAATTAAATGAATTAATCCATACAAAAACAAGAACTAGGATTTTTTAAATCTAAACGTAAAGAAATATTTAGCCACAAATCATAGTTAAAATAATAAAATAATAGATAAAAACAAAAAATATGGCATAAATAAATCTAGATGAAATCATAATTTCACTGGTAGTATGATCTGTTAAGAGGATTTTTGGATCTTGATTCTTTTATAAAAATAGCCTTATGATGGCTTCTTGAGGATTCTTAGACCTTCCGATAGTTAATCCTAACCTTTGGGGAGTAAAGTATAAATCTTCCAAACTTTAGGGTTTCTTCATTTTATATACGTTTTGATGCCGTTAGATATGGTCTAAACAACAAACATAGCCTAAGTTATAAATCTATTTGCTTTCTCTAAGAGACACACAATCTATAGCACTCTCATACCCTAGACTATCGATGTCACTATTTCTTTTGAAATTTTTAAGCGATCTCTAGCACACTTATAGCCTTAGGCTGTAAATCTCAGTATTTCTCATGAAATTAGTATACGATCTCTAGCACGATTATTGCTCAGGTTGTGTTATTCTACGAGTTTCCTTTAACACCATAAAGTATCTCTTCAAACCATGTTCTAGTCTATCTTTTAGTATACTTGGTCCATATATGACACGAGTTGGCATATAAACTAGCACACAAATATTAGTTAGATTCTATTCCTTTAAATTTTGTGATTTTTTGTATTTTTACTTTAAATGGCCTCCAATTCTTAAATATTATTTCCAAAGTAAACTTATCATAATTAATTTAAAAAAACACAAACTAAAAAAAACAAGATAATTTGACGTGACAATTAAGTAAAATACTAAAGAAAATATGTGCATTTTTCATGCACATTAATGATTGTCATATTTATCTTACTAGTCCAGTCGTCTATACTAACAGGTATATTATAAGTCATTCTAGTAACATCCTTGCTTTCAAATTCATCATTTTCAATTGGTTAATGCTCTTACTCACCTTTAATTTGAAGTTGACAACTAATATGTCTATAATGAATGTATATATGACACATTTATCATCCATCACAACAATATTTGTACCATTAATTCAGATTGTTAGGTATGACAAAGAAGTATATGTAAAACTTACCTCACCTAAAAGAATGTTAAGCAACTAGAGCAGATTTGTAGCACCCCACTTTCATAGGGCATATTCCCTAACATACCAACGGTATTCGATAACATACTCTATGAGGATGGCATGCTAAAACAGTCAAACAATCATACTAATTGCAATTTTTTCATGCAACACACGCATATTTTGAAGATCAATAAACCTTTTTTGGCCCATTTTATTCAAAAAAATTTTAGTCGCAAATGTTACAAATAGTTAACACATCATCATATATTCGAGTAATCATCTGGGCTCAATACAAATCATTTCCAATCATACAGTCAGTACACTTTTCAATTCGCATAAATGTTGTACAATAATTGCAGAATACATTCTTTAATACAAAAAAAATAATATAAAAATCTATACAGACGGGAACTGATCCCGACCTCTATCTCTTACTCGAATGTAGTGGCTAGACTCTAATTTGTCTAATTGGAGATCTTCTCTAAGCCTGAAAATGTTGCAAATTTTGGGTTAAGTTTTACTAACTCAGTGAGTGGACCATCTTCGATGGCTCACTCAATTACATAACATATCAACTTATACAATCACATTTTTCACATCATTTCATTTATCATCATGTAGCATCACAAAACTCTTTTGTTCACAATTTTCACTTTCAGAGCAGTCAAACAATTCATTTCGATCATTTAAAACATATATATCAATTATATATGCAATGCACATGAGACTAACTTCCAATTGTTATTCTTATGACTGAGTGCCTATAACTGTCCTATATCTATTGTGGATACCGGGTTCATTAATAACTGTCCCTTATCTGTTGGGGATACATGACTCATTATACATAGTGAGCCAAACGCTCTTACCACATTCTGAGCTTCAAGCTCTTTCTCGATGGCTACTCTGATCACAATAGCCTTTATGTTGTCATGCATTCATGTAATGAAATGTATCACATGTATTCACTCAATCAAATGTGCTCAATGTTACACATTCGTATTCACTATCACGATCTCATTCACATTTGTCATCGAACCTTAGTCTGGCATTCAACATATACGTTGAGAATCACTTATTTCATCAAATTCACATTCAATGAGCACTTTCAATATATATCTCATGCATCAAACGCCTTGAACAGTCAATATCTGGAATTAACACAATCACATTCACATAATAATTTAATACATAATTTAAAACAAACAATTAATCAAATGAAACCATCTAGGTTACTCACAGTACACTCCAGTTTAGTATTAGCTTCCATGACCTAAAAACGTTTGGATGCAGACGTTATATCCTGTGTATCCATATTATGCGATACACACATTGCACGCACATTACTAATTGCCAAAAAAATCACATAAACATTCAATCATACACATGTATACATGTGTTATGTATAATGCATGCTCAATTTGACTATTCCGGGTATGTTTCCTTAATCACGTCTCTTGATCATTCAAAATTTATCATTTGTATTGTCTAGCTTATTCTTAGGTTTACACCTTAAAAACAATTTTATTCTAAGTTCATCACTCAATCATGCACTAAGGTTCATAGCTTAATACACTTGATTATTATAACATCATCAATCAATCATTCGCCAATGTTATTCTAACATTATATGGTCACACAATATCCAAACTCTCATTCATTATTTCTTGATACACATTACTCATCTCCTTACAATCATATTAGCATTTCTAAGAACACTTTTATATCATTAACAACTCATAACTTCCAAATGGAGATACATTCATATATCATATCTTGCGAAACTTGATTTTTCCTAAGTTCATCAATCAACCATTTACCAATCCTTTCCTAATGAATTTAGATGACAATTAAATTTGGTGGAGAGGAAGGACAATGTGTTAGGAGCTTGTGGTTCAAATTTTAAGTCAATCGAAGGTCCGAAGAAGATGTTGTAGTCAAAAGAGTGAAGAGTGTCAAAAGCTGTCAAGCATCAGTGCACCTTCACTGTCACAATTATGCTTGTGCACGATCGTGCACTTCCAAATGATCCTTCTATGTCATGAAGGTTCCTTTGCACGATCGTGTAACTCCCTGATGTTCCCCCTCTGTCACGATCATTCACAAGCACAATCGTGCAACTCCTTTCTTCAAACATCAATCCAGAATTTCTCAAAATAGATTTTTAGATCAATCTTTCATGGCCATTTTGACAAAGAAAATGAGGTATTTAGGCAATACATTCTTCTAAAAAAATATTCCTTTATGTCTTAAGTTTCTAATGACACCAATTTCATGCAGTTTCGTTCCGTATTCTTCAAGTTATACCTAAAATACTACAGACTATTCCTAAACTGCGACAGCACCCTTGACTCAACTTCAAGCCAAATTTGAAACCCTTAAAGACAGAATTAAAATTTGAATCCTCCATGAAACATATAACCATATGTCTCTAATGTATTCTTAACATAAAATCATCTCATTTGGATGTCTACTAATCAAGATATG
>JAOQMQ010000195.1:10958934-10979476 GCA_027563845.1 Erythroxylum subrotundum
AAAGTCCTATTCTAAGCACTTCTGATTGGAAAGTAATAGAGAGCTCTATTGAAAGTTTATTAAGAAACGAGACATTACCATAAAACCTTGCGTAAGGTTTTGTGTTCAATTTTTGTTAATAAAATGAATAGCAATCATTTTAAGATTTAAATTGGGAATAGCAATGTAGTTTGTTCTTATATGAATCATTGATATAGTAATGTATTTTGTTCTTATATGAATAATTGATAAAATTGCTAAGATCATTTGTAAATTCAGTTCTTCTAAAAAAAGTTAATTCAATCCAATGATCTTAATACAAACCTTGTAAATTTATGGCTAAGATCGCTTGAATCATAATTTATCTTTTATCAAATATCAACCATTAAAGTTGAAAGGTTTTTCCCTCGATGAAAACAAAGGAAAATTAAAGGTCATTCTATTCGTTCAAAAAAGAAAAAAAAATTCCATTCAATCTTTCATCCTATAGTCACTTCTCAACCTCTCATCTCTCAAATTGTAACACTCACCATTTATTTCTCCTCCTCAAACATAAAAGATCAAATCACGACCTTGATTCTTGAAGAAAACAGGTTATTATTTTTTTATTCCTATTTTTACATGTAGAACTTTTTCTTTTCAATATCCCAAATTATTCTTTTTTATTGTTCATGAAATCTACAACTATAAAAGCTTTAATTTTTTATTTTTTTGATCAGATGTCAACCTCCATGGACTGCATTAGCAATGCCCCACCATTGACTCACAGAACTAATCGAGATACTTCTCACTTCTCAGAGCGTTGGTGGTGTTGACATGGCTTCTATAACAACTTCTAGTAATCCCCAAACACTTGATTCTAATGCATCAAATCTCCCTAAGCCTCCTACCATCTCTTCAAACAACAAACGATCTTGGGTTTGGGAACACTATGCCAAGTCAGGTGAAGCTAACGATAGAGTTGATGTGTGTCAATATTGTAAGAAATCTATTGCTTGTAAAAAGAATAATGGTACTACCAACCTAATCAATCACTTGAATAGATGTGTTAAGTATCCATATAACAAGCACAAGGAACCCGAAAGTGGACAAAAAACTATAGAAGGAGCAATAGTAGAAAAAGGTGAAGATGACACATCACGTAGAATGATAACATGGATGTTTGATCAAGAAAGGTGTAGGAAGGCACTTGCTAGAATGATTATTATTGATGAGTTACCTTTTCGTCACGTACAGCAAGACGAGTTTTGGGATTTTTGTGCAGATATCGAACCAAAATTTAAAGTTCCTTCTCGCACTACAGCGACTAGAGATTGTTATGCACTTTACTTAGAAGAGAGAAAGAAGATGAAGCAGTTTTTTAAGAAATTGTCTTCCAGGGTTTGTCTTACTACAGACACTTAGACATCATGTCAAAATCTCAGTTATATGTGTCTTACAGCACATTTTATTGATGGTTATTGGAAATTATGCAAAAGAATTATAAACTTTTGCCCAATTTCTGGTCATTCAGGTGATACAATTGGTAGGGCTGTTGAGACTTGTTTGGTTAGTTGGGATATTGAAAAAGTATTCACTATAACGGTGGATAATGCAAGTTCAAATGATGTAGCTATTCAATACTTGAGAAAAAGAATTAATAGTTGGAAGGGTGGTGTATTGAAAGGTGAGTTCATACAAATGAGATGTGCTGCACACATCTTAGGTTTAATTGTGAAAGAGGGGCTGTCAGAATTGGGTGATTCAATCATTAGGATTCGCAATGCAGTGAAATATGTTTGGTCTTCTCCTGCTAGAATGGCAAAGTTCAAGTCTTGTATAGAAAAAGAGAAAATAGATAGCAAGAGTATTGTTTGTCTAGATGTTGAAATAAGATGGAATTCTACTTATTTAATGTTAGAGTCAGCTTTGAAATTTCATAAAGCATTTGATTTATTGGAGCATCAAGATTCTAAGTATGTTGAAGACCTTTCTGAAGAGAAGAATAGCAAAGGTGAGAATAAAAATAATAAAGTGTTCTTAGTGAAAGTGATTGAGAGTACGCACGTAACTTGCTACCTTTTCTTTCTATCTTTTATGATGCTACTTTAAAATTGTCTGGCTCTCATTATGTAACTGCTAATGAGTACTTAAAAGAAAATTTTGGCATTGGGATGGTTATTTCAAAGAGATGTATACTTGGTGATTGTAGTGCAAGAAACATGGCTATGAGGAAGAAGAAGAAGCATGATAAGTATTGGGGAGATGTTAATATCGACTGCATGTTGTTCATTGCTGCCATTCTCGATCCACGTTGTAAATTGAAGTATTGAAGTATATGAACTTTGTGATTGGTAAAGCATATGATGATGTCAAATTTGAGCAGTTGTGTAAGAAAGTAAAAATCACTTTAGATTTGATGTTTGATTTCTACCGATCCTCCATGTCTTATCCTGTTGCACAATCAAGTGTCCAATCTCAAGCTTCAAGTGATATGGAAGTTAATAACGTCAAGGATGTTGTAGCATTTTTGGATAATATTTTTGATGAGCAAGAGGCTAGTCAGGCAAGTGGGAAAACCAAAAGTGAGCTAGATAAATATTTAACTGAAGATTGTGAACCCAAAGACAAGACTTTCAATGTCTTGAGTTGGTGGAAACTAAATTCTGCTAAGTATCCAGTGCTTGCTTCAATGGTTCATTTCGTAGCTCTCTTACTCCAAAGATGGTGGAGACTCTTGTTTGTGGACAAGATTGGTTGAGAAAATCACAAGCTCTTCTTTACGTAGAAGAGAGACTTGAAGAACTTGAGCAAATTGAATCAGGTAATCTAATTTACTTTACTTTGTTTTAATATATAAATAAATAAAAATTCTTTTTTCAATTAAAAAGGAAATAACGAGTCTAATTCTTTTTATTCTTTATTTTCTACAGATGTGGCTTCATGTATAACAGTGGATCATCCTACTATCCTATTCGAAGAATAATTGTTTAATAATTTATCTCTTTTTTTCTAGTATGAATCTTTTATAAGACATTGTTTGGCTTATTTTTACTTTGCTTGGGTTTTACATATTGGATTAATCTTTGATGGATTTTATATGCATACTTTTATGAATAATTTGTATTTGTTTTTACCAATTATTTTTATAATTTTTTGTCATATATATTGATATGAATAGGTTTTAGTTACCCTGAGAACCGAACCTGAAAAATAAGTTAACCGATCCTATAGATTCTTTAAGTTCAGGTTCAAGTTCAGGTTTGTGAAATTGTCGAACCTGACATTCAGGTTCAGGTTCAGTTTATTTATGAACGTGTCAGGTTACCCTACCATGAACACCCTTATTTGGCAGAAGTCTTTGTATTACCATAAGTTCTAAGGTATTTTACAGGGTTGTTGAGTACTAACTATATCATCCAAGTGATTTATTTATGCGATGATCTCTTCATCTCCATGTTTTATATCTTTTGAACATATGATTGAATTTGTCAAGTATACAAGCCGGGTATAAGATATGTGTATTCTTTAATGTATTTCTAAAGGTCCAATAATTCGGCACATGTTTTAATTATAGGCTTTTCATTTTTATTTTCTATTTTAAAAATATTTAAATAAGTTTTTATTTTTTTATCTCATCCTTTTTATTAATAATGAAAATCATAAAAATAGTTTGATTTTTCTATTTTCCATTTTGTTATAATTAGATCTTATTATTGACTAAATATATAATAGATATAAGAATATATTGTTAATTAATGATAAGAATTATAAGAACTAAAAATTAACTAGTTAATTTATTTTATAATTAACTTAAACTTAAAACTTTAAAATTATTTTGGAAATAAAATTTCTTTCAAATCGACCGATCCCATTAAAATGCTTGTTAGTTTATACAAAAAGCGAAACATTTAAATTCTAATTGCAATCAATTTCAATTATAATAAAGTAAATCATGGTTTAAAATAAATTTTACAAAAGTTTAATTTAAGTAAAAATAAAATAAAATAAAAATTATTTATTAATAAATATTATATAAGTTACTTAATTCATTTATATAATTAGGTTATTTTATATTTCATTTAATATTTAATCATATCAACAATTTAAGTGTAATTATATTGATATTAACATATAATTATATTTTTATTTTTGTTAAAAATTAAAATTAAAAACTAAAAATACCAAAGAAGTAAAACTAAACTATTTATAAGTATATTATTTTCTTTGACTATTGTCTTTAAAAGTTTTGATAATCTTTCACATATCTTCTGTTGATTAGGGGTAGCAATAGGTCAGATCGGGTCCGCGATAGCTTCTGCCACATCATGCTTGAGGAAGTCGAGCTCAAGCTTAAGTCTGATCAAGCCCGAGTACTCTGAAACTAGACTCAGTCTAATCCGATCTAATTTTTAAAATTTTTAAATTAAAAATAAAAATAAAATATGAAATTTTTTTCTTATAACTATTGGGCTTGGGCAACTCGAGCCCAAGTCCAAATTAAACCGAGTTTAATTTATTAATTTCAGGTCACGTTAGACTTCATCAAGGCTAAATTGTCATGCCTAATCTTGATAATATTAATGGTATAAGTGTTCTCTTTAAAAGATTTTGCAATTGAATTATAGCATTTAAATTTATGAATAATTGATTTTATTTGTAATTTAACAACCTTAAAATGGAGATATATTAGTTTATTTTTTCCGCTAAATTAAGCAACTTGAAAAGGCAAAAGTTTTAGTTTTAGACCCAATCACCCAGAGTATACGACACGCAAACAAAATGTCGGACGTTTGGCCACATTTAGATTTACACGTGTATGACTATCTGTCAATGCAATTTACGATTTGTCAAAAGCTTCCCATCCCAGACCCAGAGCCAGAGGCGAAGTTTTGGCGGGCGTTGCCGTGGGGTCCAAGTCCCACTCCTGTCAGTCTCATCTTATTGTTGATTGACAAGTCAGCGATTAACCTTTTGGAGTAAAAAGATGAATTCAAAGTTGAAGAATGAACTTTTCCCAAATTTGAAACAGACAATCACTTTTTAGTTTTTCCCCGCACGTTATAGAAATGGCAAAACAATGAGTTAATTGGTCTGAAGGTGTAGGTATGATGTGGACACTATGGTTTCAAGAGGAATATATTAATTAGATTTGGTTGAACTTGTCGTCCATTCAACCAAAATACCAAATAAGTGTTGAAGATATTGGCATCCATTCTGATATTATTAGATGTTTAACAAAATTTCTAGAACATAAATTTTATTGTTTACATCAAATAAATGTCTTTATGACTCATTTTCAGATATTTCTTCAACTTTGACTTAAGTACAATGAAAGACGTTGAAAATATGAAAAAATCAATTACTCTTCATACCCCTTTTTTTTTTTCTCAACTAAATCAATAATATAAACTAATTTCATATTGATTTTTACCGTATTGTCTCCAAAATATGAGTGCTGAAAGTGCAGAGATCTTGGTCGTCTACGGGTCAAAATGGACTGAAAAGCAAGAAGTACTAGCCACTGTCGTCGGTCTCACATAAAATATAATTTTCATATTCCAGACATAAATGTGTATTTGAGGCGGTGGTAGATATTCCATAATTAATGCACAACTTTACTGTTTGTTGTCTTCAAGTTCAAGCGGCTCGTTCATTCACTGACGGGCGACGGCCCACTGCCCTTTGATGATTCACGGGAGTCCTTCAATGCCAAGTCGCCATCCCTTCTCTCTATATACTTAAGCACTTGAGAGTTGAAAATCTTTGAGGTACAAATATAAAAATAACTTTATCACCCATTTCTTTCACCTTCCTTTCCATAAAAAAGTAAAACAATAAAAAAAAAAAAATAAAGAGAGAGGTTTGAAGAGTATGTTTGAACGTTCAACCACTAACTATTGTCGCAAAATGTGTTCATTGTCATGATATGCTCAAGATAGGGTTTAGGGTATTTAATATTTATAAAGATGTCTTTCCTTAAACATATTCCTAAATTTCTCAGCTCATTCGTCTAATGAGATTTAATATTTTCATAGTACAATAAAATGGACATTGGAAGCAGCCAAACTTGAGATTTATTTCAAATCCGTCCTTTTCTTCAATGACTGACGTCAACCCAAATCTGTACTGTAGCTAAGCCTGCATAATTGCCAACGGATGAACAGGTCAAGAGTGCAGACAGCCACGGCAGCGACTGAGAAAAGTCAACGTCCTCACAGTTTATTTTACGAAAATGCTCCCGTCTTGTCTACTCTTCAAGGCTTTGGAATTTTCACTCCTTGGTTGGTGTTTCCACGAAACCGCGTTTCTTTATTATCTTCCTCATCAGAGAGAGAAACAGACTTCAAATTCCATATGTCAATCTCTTAACAACAAGGCACCGAATTCATTTAATTTACGCGATTAGTTAATTAAAAAAGTAACACTGTGTACGTGCATGACTTATGTTAACTCCCAAAACTGATCCTCTACGAACATTTGATGGGGAATTAATTTATCTAATTAGCATGTGGATGCTCTGCTTTTTTTTTCAAATGATTCTTTAACGACACCGTTCTAGAGGATGGTTGGTGGTCTTTACAAATAATGTAGGACCCAACGAATAGGAGATTGGAATGCTCTAAAGTTCTAGTTTTAGTGAAATCAATCACAAAAGTTATGCAAGTAACACAAAATCACTAGATGGGATGACCAACCTGTATCCAAATTGGTCCCACAAAATTTATAGCCACGGGACATTGAAAAGTCAAGCAGTAGTGAGTAGCTGAAGCCTGAATGTTTCGCCTTTTGGTGCCTTTCGCACCACCCTTTACTACACGCCAGTCGCCACCCAAGGGAAGGGACCAGTTTGTCGGCCCCAACTACCGCAGCCTACGGGGCTTGGAAAATGGAAACACGAGGGTTAAGAAGTAAAGTGCAAGTCTTAATTCCACCTACATTGGGAAAAGGGACGTGTGTGTGTGTATCGGCTATTTACTCCCTGCTCGTTCTGCATGGATCAAGTTTCAAAGTTAGAACATGCAATAATGTGGAGATACTTATAAACAATCCTTATGGTAAGTTGAAATGCCACAGTAAATTAGGTGTAATTTTTATTAGGTCGAACAATGATGCTTTAATTGAATAAGTTGTTATACCGACTTAATTTGAGGATATAATGAAACAACATCACATAATAATTTTTTCCTAAAACAAAACGAATAATTCTTATCTATCTACACAAAGAGTTTTTAAATTATTTAATTATAGTTTAATGTTTTTATGATAATTTCATCAATTCTCTTTATATCGTTTATATATTATTGAATGTATAACACTATTAATTAGTCTATAAGTCTTATTAATGTCACCTATTGTTTACTTTAATTTGAAAATTTAAAAATTAAAAATTGTATAATTTAAAGGATTGTTAGATTTTTCATACGTAAATTAAATAACAAAGAATTTCAATTTTTATTATTTACAATATTAATGCCCATTCGAAGATACAAATGGTTCGTGACGGAATTTTTCCTTAATTTTAGTTACCCTTTTGAACCAGTTAATCTCTAGAGATAATCAATCTTAAAGTGTTCAATTTTTTAATTTTTTTTAATTTAATGCCCAAGCTTTTAAAATTTTCAATTTAAAAATGTAATTCAAAATGTTATTAGTAATTTACTTTATTTAACAAATGAATTTTTTGTTGTTTGTGATATATATATCTATATATTGTTCTAAAAATATAATGGTCATGGTTAGACTGAAGTGGACATAATTTTTGCAAAAAAAATACATACATATCATGAACAATAAATATTTCCTTAGCCAAATAAATAAAATTAATGTTTTGGACTAAACTTCCAAAGTTTTAAAAAATTAGTCACTTAATTAAAAAAATTTAAATTTTAAGTATTAAATTAAATTTTTTTTAAGAAGTTAGATAATTTAAGATTATTTATCCATAACATCTAAAGATTTGTTATGTATGTGAATTTCTTGACAAATGTATCTCGTTGACAAGTTGGACATGTTTTTGATAAACTGTTATTATGCTGCTATATGTTTATTTTATTTTATTTTATTCTAAAATTATTTTTTTATTTTAATTATTTGTTATTACTTTATTCTTATTATTTATTAGTTTTTTAATGTATTTAGTTACTTAAGACATCTTTTATATTTATTTGAATAAAATAAATGAACTATTTATTTATTTTAGTTTTAGTTATTTACTCTTTTTAACCTTTATTACTTATTTGTAGTTGTTTGTTGTATTATTACTAATCTATGTCATTTTTTTTTCATTGTTACGGTTCTACGTGAATTTACTGGAAGTAACTTCTCTACTTTATAAAGATAAGATTAAGTACTATTAGATTTTTTCGGAACTTATATTATTGTAGGATTTAGACCGGGTGTGATTTCGATGATAAAGTGATTTGTTGTTGCCTTTTTGTGTCAAAATCTTCAATGGAGTCTCCCGCACCTAGGGACGGGGCCACTTACTTCCATTATCTTCAAAAACTTTTACATAAAAAAATTATTATTTTAAATTTTTAACTTATAAAAAATTAAAATTTTGCTTCCATTAAAATTTTTTTTTTGTTTCTAGTAAAATTTTGCCCTCACTCAAAAAAGTTTCTAGATCCGTCCCTGCCCGCACCGTTACCTCCGTTACCTGTCGGATCTGCACATGAAGTCCATAAGGGTGAGGGGAGAAAAATTAAATGAGATGACTGCAGCAGTTGCCAAATCTTTGACGAGTATTGATCCAAGAAAGTTTTCAACCGTAACCGTGTTCGTGACGAAGCCATGACCAACGTGTGAAGCAGTTGACTCTCAATAACCACAGCACAGGGCAATTCCGTAGAAACAAGCAACATGCAGCCAAAGGTACGGAGAAAAGAAAAGGAAACACCGGAAAACACCTTTTGGAGGATTTATTATTGCTTTTTCGGGGCAACCTGAGAGGCACACTTTCTTTGACCGATCATTTCTCTTCCTTTCTATCTCTAAAACAAGCCTAAGAACACAACCTATATAAGCCTTCAAGTTCCACAAGGGTGTTCAAAGTATCAAGCTTTGAATCATCAAATAACTCGTGGCTTTGAACATGGGAAATAGAAGAGAACAATCGTTAGTCAGAGACCTACCATCAAGCTTAATTTCTATTCAAAGCTAACCGTATCGAGTTTGTCTTTTGTCCGAGAATTCCACGACTGCTATGTGCAGTTTTCGAAGGTTGGACACGTATTTGAAAGTTATTAGTGGGACTGGTTTAATTATCGGGTATTTATAAGCAAAGAGAGGTCAAGAGTCAGACACATCCCTTACTTGGTGAAAGATTTTGGCTTCTTTAGATAGGGATTAGAACCAGTTCTCTTTCAAAGAAAAACTTGGGATTGAAAGCTCTGGTTTGAAACTCAGGTAAAGACATGGAATAGGAAACATAATTAATTCGTCGTGTCTACTCTGAAAAGGGGGTGTTTGTTTCTATCCTTCAGTTCTTTGTGCATGGACAGTGCTTCTTGATTTTTCATGGTGTCCTTGCATACATGTTTTTCATAGTGAGTTTGATATGATGCAGATAGTTCTTTGGTTTTATTAGTTTTTCTCATTCGCATGATCAGTTGTGCTCTATTCGGCAGTGAATGGAATCAGGAGTTGGTATGGAGCAAAGTGTATCAATCATCTGCCTCCATAATTTCCAAATTTGAAATTTTCATCAGCATTTGAGCTTCATGGTTAATCTGTTAAATGTGGCCTAATTTTGAGCCTTAGTTTCTCTGTGAACTTCTTGTGGTGGGATCTGCATTTCTAAATTGACGAGATTTTTTAATCACTGCGATCAGGTGTAAGTTCACCCTCTGAATTGAAGTCTCTTGGTGGCTGAAAATCTATGGGCTTGTCGCTTTCCTTACTGCATTCATCCTGGAAAGAAATTGTAAGACATAGCTTATTCGGCTTGGCGTACAATCTTGGTTTCAGGGCTGAACATGGTGGTGTGCCCTCGCGAGCAAATAGCTATAAGAAAACAGAAACAGAATCCATGACCAACTCATTTCGGTCAGACACTGGAGACCGTAAAAATTCAATAAACCTGACGAATTGCAAACCCGAAAATGTAGTGCTCCAAAGGAGTTTATCATTCACAGATCTAGTGCAAGACAAAGGGAACTCGAATTCAGAAAATCTCAACTACAGAAGTAGACAGAAGCTAATACCGGCACTTACCCTTCCTGAACCAGCAATTCTGTTTTCCCCAAGGCCTGTTAGTGAGCTTGATGCTGCAGCAATCAAACTACAGAAAGTCTATAAGAGTTACCGGACAAGAAGAAACCTTGCAGATTGTGCAGTAGTTGTTGAAGAGCTATGGTTAGTATTTCTACCATCTGCATTATCTTTAGAAGTTTGAAAAAGCTTACTTGAGCTTATTGTTTTATGGACTCTGTTGATTGACAAATCTATACATATGTTCCAGGTGGAAGGCATTAGATTTTGCAGCTCTCAAACGGAGTTCTGTTTCTTTCTTTAATGTTGAGAAGCCAGAGACTGCTGTTTCAAGGTGGGCGAGGGCTAGAACAAGGGCAGCCAAGGTGACCTTCAATTACCGATCTTTTTTCCATCTTAAAGATAATGCAAATTGTCTTCCATCTCTATATTTCCTTGAAAATTATAAGAATATTAAACCTAATGCTTCCTAATTGCAGGTGGGGAAAGGTTTATCAAAGGATGAGAAGGCACAGAAACTAGCCTTGCAACACTGGCTTGAAGCTGTAAGTTATTTAAATGTTCAATGATCAGTCATTGAGTTTGTTAAGAATTGAATATGGGCAATCAATGGAAGCTAGGCTGTAACGGTGGAACAATCATTCTCTCTCTAACTTGCTTCCATGCAGATTGATCCACGTCATCGGTATGGCCACAATTTGCACATGTATTATGATGTCTGGTTTGCATGTGAGAGCTCTCAACCTTTTTTCTACTGGTAAGCACTTTTCTATTGGTTGTTTAGTAGTCTATGAAAGTTTCAAGCACCAGATAAAATCATTGATTCTTTACTTTTCCAACCTAACTGGTGCCATGCTAAATGTAGGTTGGATGTTGGAGATGGCAAAGAGATAAATTTAGATAAATGTCCGAGGGCTGTCCTACAAAAGCAGTGCATCAAATATCTAGGACCAGTAAGTTTGTTTCTGTGATCATTAGTTTCATTTACAAGCAACAGCTTGACAATTCAGTACATGTGAAGCTAAATTGTTCTCTTACATTCTTTGTTGGAATCACAGAAAGAAAGAGAAGCATATGAGGTGATCGTTGAAAACGGAAAGCTTGTATACAGGCAAAGTGGAGTTCTTGTAGATACAGTTGAGGGTTCGAAGTGGATCTTTGTACTGAGCACATCAAGGGCTCTGTATGTAGGGCCAAAACAGAAGGGGTTGTTTCAGCATTCCAGTTTTCTATCAGGAGGTGCCACCACTGCAGCTGGGAGATTAGTTGCTCTCAATGGAATCCTTGAGGTAGAACTTATAAGGCCATTGCAGATCTTCCTAAGCATCAAGAGTCGGCCTACTTTATACACTTGGTCTAGCAATTAACACAATCTAATCTCCAATGTTTCAGGCTATATGGCCCTACAGCGGTCACTATCACCCAACAGAAGAAAATTTCAGGGAATTCATCAGCTTTCTCGAAGAAAATCACGTAGATCTCACCAATGTCAAGGTATACATAAATACATACATGCACCCTATTTTGAACATGATTCTGCATGTGCTTCCCTAAGTAATTATGATATGGATAACTAGATAAAAACAATCACCTTCTCCTACAAAATGTTCGATTGGACATGTGCATATACGACACGGTAAACAACTTATCTGCAGTTATTAGCTAATTGGCAGTAGGAACAGGTCACTGACTGATGATTTTGATCGTTTTTCTTTACAGAGGTTTGCAGTTGATGACGATAGTTCCTATTCATTTGTCAAGGCAACCGAAGAGGAACAAAAACCAGAGTCCGAAGAGATTACTCCTCAGATTTCACATTCAATCGCTGAAAATGAAACAGTTACAGATGATAACAACAAGAATACGATCACAGCTGTTAGCCAAGAGGCAAAGCCTGATACCCGGAGCAGCAGTATGGAGATAGAAGTGTTTGAAATGGAAAAACGCTTGCCATGCAATTGGACCACTGGCACTGGACCGCGCATTGGGTGTGTCCGAGACTACCCATCAGAGCTACAATCCAAAGCATTGGAACAAGTCAACCTATCTCCTCGGGTGGCTCCAGGAACTTTATGCAACTATGGTCCAATACCTTCTCCTCGCCCGAGCCCCAAGGTCAGGGTCTCCCCCAGGCTTGCATACATGGGACTGCCTAGTCCCAGGACTCCTGTTCCCGTGGCCAACTAAGCCCAATTCTGAATCCGCGCCGGGGATAACTTCTCGTGCTCGAAGTTACGGTAGTCTACCAAAAGAAGGCGGTGACCAGACTAACCAGATATTTTTTTTATTCATTTATACTGCAAATTTTACTTTGACTTCTTCAACTTTTTCCCTTCAACTGAGCCCTTGTTTTTTCTTGTTCCAATTCATAATCGTACCCATGCTTTTTGTGCTGGGTTTTGTGTATCTCGTCTACAAAATGATGAATCAGTATTTGTTCATTGCTTCCATTTACAAACTTCCTTAACTTGCAGATCCAACTTTTTTTTTTCCATGTAATATTGTATACCGATGCCCTTCTCACACAACCTCAATTAAATTAAGCTTTTGTTAACGATCAAGACAAAAACAAGCTTAAAAACCGTGCAATTAGTTCGTTACTTGTAGTTGGCTCAAAAAGATTAGCACATAAACCAGTTTGTTTGGCATTAATTACCCAACCTGTCTGACTCCATTACATTCATTCAATTAAGAAACGAAGAACGGGAGGATTACTATAAAATCGCGTGCTACCAACACATTCCAATTACTGTTCTTCTCGTACATTGGTTTCATCCATCTTTACCAAGTTGGAAGGCCCGCAAATGGGCACAGAAAGACAGGGGACATCCGTGGCCTTGCATAGTTGTTCGGGACTCATTTACCATCATGAATCATGATATTTGCTTAAATTGCCAACTTTACTGATATCCACAAAAAATTCATGTTGGAAATCGCACCAAGGAAACATTTTCTCTTTGGGTTTTACAACTTCCCAATTGTTGTTGAAAAAAGAAGGCTCTATCCATGTTGCATAGTCTTGTCTGAACTATAGGCACAGAATCATTTGTCAGACAGGACAATTCATAAAGAAAATGCTTTTGTAGAAAGCTTTTACACTGAATGGCTCCTTTCCCTAGGACCGATTCGTAGCTCCGGATTCAAGCTTCAAAAAATCAATGATGCTTTACAGGGAGTTAGATTCCTATTTTTATCTCGGAAATCTTAGTTATTTATTTATATGTATTTCGTATGAATTTCGTAAAATAAATGGCTAAAATTTATAAAACAGAATAGGGACAAAATAAAATAGACAGAGATTCTCGTCCCGCTCTACAATTCCCACGTAAGAATCGTGAAAATGAAAACAGGTTTTCTTCGGAAGCTTGCTTTCGAATTCGTACAGATATTTTTTGTATTTCATCTTTTAATGTATTCTAATTTAATTATTAATCGGTAAATATGAAACCAACTCCATAGCCTGGGGAATCTGTCTTCGACTCTTGCATGTAATGTCCAGTCATAATCATACAATTGTGCAATCATGTTAATTAAAGCAAATGTTTTAAGTTTGAAATATTTTACGCCTCCAGATGTAAGTAACTCATATTAATTAAATGAATAAATCTTCTTTAAACTGAGCTAATAAGCCATGGTGATGGACAATTACTTATATACTAATCAAGTACATGAGAAGCCGACAATGAACGGACTGTCATCTAATTATTGGTGGTAACGATAAGAATTGCGAGCGTTGTTGCTAACGACCACGTGCATCTTCGTCGTAGAAGGTAACTTTGCATGGTGGGACAGCGTTAGATATGTGTCGGATTCTTACCTAACACCAACCTTCCAATATAAAAAGCCTAACCACCGGTTTTTGTACAAATACAATGCCTCCAAAATCGCACCAGGCTTTTGCTAAACCATTGCCTTCCTTAAACTGCACTCCTCCGTCACAACGCTATTATTATAATTCAAGTCGGTAGGCATTACGTATACCTTGGTCACTTGTCCCGATGTTTGTTTATCATTACAGTTTTCAATACAATCGTTGTCAAAGGTAATGTTAAAATCAAGAGGTCATAAATCATGATTAAGCGGCAACAAAAGTAACACCGCCCAAGATGCTCTACTAAACAAATTATAGGTTCCAACATCCTTGCCGAAGAAGAAACATGAAAGGATAAAATCTAACATAATTGTGAAACGGAGAACCCACGACAATGATAGGTAGTTGCATTTGGATACTTTAGACATATTTTAATTACTTTATTTCCATATTAACCAAAATGTAAATTCTAACTAAGCGTTTGGTACTTTGGTTCATAAAGTACAATAAGAATGAGAATGATAATAAATATAATAACAAATGTGAATAAATATAATCATTATAATAATGATGGTTGATTAAGATGAAAGAATGATTACCACTACCATTGATGATGGTTAGTTTATCAAAAATATTGAGAAATAAAAATTTATTTTATATCAAATTTTAAATATATTTTAATTAATTATATTTAATTTATGCACCCTATTTATAATAACAAAATATTTAAAATCAAGTATATTGCAGTATTTTCTCTCCAATAACTCTTGAAGAAAAAAATACTCCAGTAGTTTCTTGCATCAACATATCATTAGTTATATAATATCCTCAAAATATAGTTTAATTATCTAAAATATTGTACAATTTATTGACATAACCATAATATCTACCATTCCATTGCTATAGTAAAATCAAGTAACATAATTTAATACAATTGACATTCCTTTGATAATGCAAATGATGTAAAATATCACAACTATACACAATACCTTAACCAAAAGCCTTCAATTGATGCAAAATAACCAAGTTATCACTACAAACTTTATTTGCGTCACAACTACAAAATTCTCAACTAATACAAAATAACCTGGTTAGGCAACATCAATTGCATAAAAGTTTATAATACTTTCAAAAATATTAATATGCTTCCTCGAATGATTCATAAACTAGAAGATGGATAGAGGAATCCAAGTACAAAAGACCTTTTTAAATGACTTGGCAAAGCGAACAAAACCTGCACTTTAGCAGGATCATTACAGAATAACACAACAGCCTTACCAACATCCATTTGAGATATGCCAATAGTAAGAAACTCACTGATGAGCTCTTGGATCTTCTCATTAGTTAGGGAATCAGACTTAGACTCCGCAATCAAAGAATTTGTAATAGATGCATATTGTGAGGCCATGTGTTCGCAAATAGACTCAAACTTAACAATGAAGCTGCCTAACCTTGACTCAATAGTATTCTGAAGTGTTGTTGGTTTTTTTTCTTGTAAGAACTTTCCTTTCTTGATGACAAATTTTTTCGCCTTTTTATTCCATGACTGCTTGAAGGAATAGCCGAGGATCCTTGTGTATTAGGTTCCATAACAAGTTCATCTTCACTGTATGATGAAGAACACACTGTCATATTCTTTGGGCTATTAGCCTTAGCACTTGCTTCAACTATATCCTCAGCTTTGAGTCCCGTGGCTCTATCTTTACCCCACACCATGTCTAGTTTTTACAAATATGAGAATTTAAAGTTCCTCATTCCAATTGCATTCTTGTGATTATGTAAAAAAGAATTACAAGAAGAAGAAGATTCAAAACGTAATAACAAGAAAATGTTATAATTATGAGAAAAGAAACTACTAAAATAAGAGTTCAATCAACTTTTGAGTTAGATGTCCTTGCCAAGTACCATTCATCAAACCATTGTTTCTCACAATTGATCTTATGCTCAACATTATCGCATTGACAGTTACTTTGCATACACATTTCAGAAATTGGATTGTACTTGTTTCTCAACCATTTAATCTTAGAGTCAATGTGGGGATCGACATCCTTATCAAAATTGGGAATCTTGCTCAGCAACATCTTGTGCACTCCAACCATGTAATTGTTCTTAAATCCCCCATCTACTTTCCATAAAGGATCGCAAGCTAGTTCCTACAAAACGTCGACCAAAGCTTCAACCTCATCATCCTTCCAATACTGCTTATTCTTTCCCCCTATGAGCAGCTATAGTCATTCCTAATAAAAGTACAATAATGTAAGAGTTATCAAAGAAATAACATATAACAAAAATAAATTTGTTGAAAAATCTAAATATAACGATGTAATCTAACAACTCACAAACACACAGTCAACCAAACAGAGATGTTCACATGTGTGCATTTCAAAAGTAATCCAATAACTCTCAGTTATATATTACTAATAGTAAACAAACAGAGATGTTCAACATTCAGGTACATTAATCAAGATCAAAACATTTCAACAATCTAACAAGCATATGAAACAAACATATCTTAAATTACTAATCTACATCATTGTCATTGGATCTAGTTATCCATATATTATACATGTTGGTTGCCATACTATTCCTAAATGTCAACCACTCATCAGTTGGACTAATTTGTATAATGTATTCCATTTCATCGTCTTCATCACTCTCATCTTCCTCACTTTCCTCTTCATGTTCAATGATTGACTTTTGTGGATCAAAGCTCATGAACTTACGAATCAAGTTGTGTAGAAAGGAACAAGCCATTATAATACGAACTTGGGTTTGAATTGAGAAAAATGAAGGAAATGCAAGGATCTTCCATTTTCCTTTCAACAATCCAAAGCATCTCTCAATAACATTCCTTGCTTTGGAATGTTTCATATTAAAGTATTCCTCTGCCATCTCTAGTCGATGGCCATCAAATTCTTTGAGATGATAGCATTGCCCTCAATATGGAGCAAGAAATCCATTTGCATTGCAATATCCAGAGTCAACCAAGTAATAACATCCTTCATAATTAAACAATAAGTTAAGATTGAGCATCATAACTCAAAGAGAAACGAAATTGGATAATGTAATAGAAATTTACCTCGAAGGACTTGTAGACCATGAGGTCTTGAGATCACATCTTGAAGTACCCAACCATCATGTGTAGAGCCCTCCCAACCAGGCAATACATATATGAATTGCATGTTTGGGCAACAAATACCTAAAACATTTATTGAAATACATCATTTTCTTAAATTTATTGAAATGCAAAAATCAAGGAAGTAAATAAAGTTCAAATGAAGGCAAAAGCTTTTCCTTAAATTTGTTGCAGAAGAAGAAGAAGAGATTTGTAGATTCATGAGCATAAGTTACAAGAGATGGATGCGAATGAAGGTGCGTATGTTAAGAAGCTTCAAAGACGCGAGATTTGTTCCAAGAGGGATTGTGCTTTCAGTATGAGCAATGCCCAGGAGAGGTTTCGCAACATGCGTTTGATGACCCATGTTTAGGGGAAAGGGAGAACCAGAGGCAGAGGCCGTCCAAGTGGAGGCAGGAGACGGGAGAACTAGAGGCCCGACGTGGTTTCTTTGGCTGCCTGACAGTCAAGTTTGCAACTTTTCTTTATTTTGCTTTCTCTATTATGCTCTGTTTTCACCAGGTTTAGGGGTCGAGTTTACACAGTGAACAAGATAGGAGTTTCTGATGGAGACCTACACAGTGAACAAGACAGAGCACCGTCAAGATCTAGTTTCTGGGTCAGCAAACGCTACCTCTGATCCAACTGTATATGACTTCACTGTAAAGATATGCTTTGTTTCTTCTGTGGGATCTACAGTGGGTACATCACAAGAACACACAAAACAAAACAAATGTTCTTGAGGCTCCCGGTAATGGTAAAGGTACAACCTTTCTTGTGACTTGTTTTCTAATACCATCTTTGTTGTTTAAGCGTATCCCTTTTTCTTTGTCTTGGGTTACTGGTGGCTCTGTTCCTATTAGATATCGTCTCCATCATTGACGTTGCTCTGTGTCACCATTGTCTTGTTTCCTCCCACGGTTGCTTCTGCGTCTGACACTGTTTTTATTCTTGTTGACACTTGACTGCCACCTCTCCAGCTCTTCTATTTTGTGCCCAATTTGTATCAAAGTCAAGGGTGATGAATGACGATGACGATGTTTGTCTGTTGGTTGCATGTCTTTTGGTTTTAGCATTAGTAACCTTCGCACCTCCGACGACGATACGAGCTCTGAAGATGTTATCGACGGCGCCGGTGACGGAGTATAGGTTTCTTGTGCTTCCAGACAGTGGCGGAGGGGTGCCGATGATGATGCGAGACGTAAACTCCCTGGCATCTGCTGACACTGCTGCGGTCTCGAACATCCTGCCAAGCCCGCACAGACATTTGCTAGGCATCACTTACCTGATGTTTCCTGATTTCTGCAATTTTTATTATCAGTATTCTTACTATTATTATTATTATTATTATTATTATTATTAGTATTATTATTATCTATTTATTATTATTATTATATTTTAATCTTATTTTTATTATTCTATTATTCTTATTATTATTTTTACTATTTTTATTATTATTTTATTCTTTTCTTTATTAATTATTATATTCATTATATACCTTTCCTACTGTATTCTTTACGTATTTACTCTTTCAACCTGTTTCATTATTATCCTTGTTACATTTGCATTTGGGTCTACTAGAAACAGCCTCTCTACAATGTAGGGGTAAGGTTGCGTACTATCAAGCCCCCTAGACCTTGCTTCAGTGAGGGACTTCGGGGTATGATGATGATGATGATGAAGACATCATTTTCTTATGCGATATTGGGGCTTATTTTCATTAGGAGGTGTGACTTTAATTAGTGTCCCATCTAAAGCTCCTAGGCAACCCTAGAAATTAAAACTAAAAGGTGATTTAGCACATAAAAGTTATAATATTAATGTTATAGGTTAATTATAATGTTTAATTACCTGAAAACATTTCCATCTCTCATCTTTACAATCTTGAGTAATAGGCTCTGGCTTCTTGAGCAAAATATGATGCAATCTTATAATTGCATGAAGAACTTGATGGAATTGCCACGGTTTCTTGACTACGGAGAAAAAGTAGGCTTATTATCCTACTCTTTTTATGGTGAGCTAAGGTGTGTATGAACATTGCTATAACCTCTTCTACGGATGTGTTCCTATTGTCTTTTAAACCATATCACATAATATCCTAAAGGTTGCTCTATCCATACGAAGTTCACTAATGCAGACATTATCACAATCTATGGTCAATCTAAACATCCATCTCATTCTATCGATCCTTTTTTCTTCCTTTGTTTTAATTTCACGGACCTTATCTTAAAGGTACAAACAACTGGTAATATAATGGATAGCAAATAAGAAAACCATCATATTATTTGTTGTTTGTTGAAGTATCAAAAGTTGCTTTAGTTTGTGTCGTCGTTCGCTACTAGGGGCGAGCCATGTTGATCTACATTAAAAAATTCAAAAAATAATTGTCCAAAATATAGATAGAGCATGTTGAAAAGCTAGGTAATAGTAGTGGAAAAGAGATAAAACAATAAGTGAAGGTAATAGAGAAAGATGATCAAGAAGAAGATCAGCTCCTATTCATACTTTAAACCAAATAGTTGATGTACTTCTAGTTCCCAACCTTTATAAAAATATATTAAATTTTGGTCAATTGATTAATAAAAGATATGAATGAACTTTGCTAGTGGTGAAGGAGTGATAATTGATATTAAAGGAGCTCAAATTGGTGAGAATTCGCACGAAGAACAAACTTTTTTTTGTTGATTAGAATGTTAAGAAAGTCTTTTTGTAGCATCCGAGGAACTATGGCCCCCGCGATGCTAGGTACTGTGGTATCCGAACACTTTGGGCCCGCGATACCAGGATTCGAACACTTTGGGCCCGCAATCCGGCTACAGTACCCACTGCAGTACAGTACAGTATCAGGTATTGTCCTCTTTGATACTTGGGTGAGCCACCGCTCGAACCCAAGACCTCAAAGTTTTGTTGCACTTAAGTGCACGCCTCTTACCATTGAGCCAACTGAAGTTGTGGAAAACCAAGTTCAGTGAGAATACCACGAAGCCAAATGATCTCAAAACAAGCAGCAGACATGGCACAATATTCTGCCTCAGTGGATGACTTGGAGACATAGTTTTGCTTCTTGCATTTCCAAGAGATAAGAGCATTACCAAGAAACATACACCAACCAGTAGTGGATTTCCTCGTGTCTGGGCAACCCAGTCCGCATCGCTGTAGGCTTGCAATTGTGGTTGAGAATTAGTGGGAAAAAATAAGCCATGATTAGGCGTGCCAAGTAGGTATCGGATGATGCGTCGGACAACAAATAAGTGAAGGTGTCGAGGAGATTGCATGAACTTACTAACTGTATGAACATCATAAGAGATGTCTGGTCGAGTGATGGTCAAATAAATAAGACTACCAACCAACTTACGATATAACATCGGATCCTTAAGAAGCTCCCCTTCATCACATCGGTATTTCACGTTGACTTCCATTGGAGTGTCAACAGAAGTACTACC
>JAOQMQ010000195.1:10988560-11011077 GCA_027563845.1 Erythroxylum subrotundum
ATTAGGGATATTTCCAAATAAGGAGTCTTCCTAATTAGGAAGACTCCCATAACTATGTACCCTAGCTCTATATAAGAGAAGCAGCATCTGTACATCTAATCTATCTGAATAAAAAAAGAGAAGCTTTTACAGTGGCCATTTTTGTAATAGTCAACTTTGCTACCCTATTGGCACCATGATGTTGTTTTTTATTGCTATGTGTCTTTTATAATACACATACATGCAAAAGATTGTGCCATATTGTCTTAATTTGTTTTTGAACTTATATAGCATATTATTTATTCTATCTGGTGCTGAACCTTGCAGGGAGAACAAAAATTTGACTGGGACTGCAAGATATGCGAGCACAAATACTCACTTGGGTATTGGTATGTGAGATTATCTTTTTGTACTTTTACCATTTTCATCAATCTATTTTCTACTTTTCTGATGTTTGGATTGTGTAGAGCAAAGCCGGAGGGATGATCTAGAATCTCTTGGTTATGTCCTTATGTATTTCTTAAGAGGAAGGTGAGTTTTGTTTCACAAAGATTTATCTTACACTTTTCGATACTTTTTGTTTACCGTTGTTCCTTCTTATGTAGCCTTCCCTGGCAGGGACTTAAGGCAGGGACGAAGAAACAGAAATATGAAAAGATAAGTGAAAAGAAAGTTAACACCACAACAGAGGTAAGATGTTCCCAATTATTAAGTTTTGATTTACATGCTCTATTTGAAATTGACTAAATACTGCTTATTTAGGTTTTATGCCGAGGTTATCCCACAGAGTTTGCTTCCTACTTCCATTACTGCCGGTCACTAAGATTTGATGATAAGCCAGATTATGCTTACCTGAAGAGGATATTCCGTGACCTCTTTATTCGTGAAGGTATGCCTTTAGTATGGCTGAATGTTTTCCAGATTGGAGGCCCTTCTCTATTTTTGGTTCTATAGGTGGATTGGATTGTGTTAGCATTTGATCTTCTGAGTTCATCTCTTGAATGGTGTTACAGGTTTCCAGTTTGATTATGTGTTTGACTGGACTATACTGAAATATCAGCAATCCCAATTGGCTAATCCTCCAGCTCGTGCTCTTGTATGTTTTAATTTAATGTGTGGCTGCATTTTTTGCTTGCACGGTGTGATTCAATGGGTTCTTGATTTTAGGGTCTTGGAGTTGGTACCAGTTCTGGGATGCCCCCTGCCATCACCAGTACGGACAGGCATACAGGTTTGCAGGACTATTTCTATTCCTTGCTTACATTTTTCATGGTTTGTTTTTGTAGAAATGTTTTCTTCATTTGCATTGTCAACTCTCTTTTAAAGTTGCAGGTCCCGGTTTCCTTTCCTTTCTTGTCCCTAGGTTATCGTGATTAGGTTTTGTCACCTGGTTTGTTTCTCCAGTTTGACTTGGGCTGTGTAGTGATTGTTGACATAGATTGTGTGTTAAAGTTCTAAAATTAAGATATAAACTGAAGGTGAATCTATAACTTAAGTTTAATGAGATTAGACCTATAAGACAGGAAAATGATAATAAAAGAATACCAAACAAGTGGATTATAATACACATATTTCATGATGGGAAGAAGTTGACTTTTGAATCGCATTAATCTGAAACCATAGTTCATATCGGAGTTTCCAACTGGAGGGTTATGGTCTACTATAATTTCTGGTTTTATCCACTGGGGAAGGTTATTGGCTTAACAGATTGCCAAGATGTTAATTACTTCTTGGTTTCAGGTGGAGAAGAAGGACGAACGGCTGGTCACTCAACTGATCCATCTCGACGGAGACTATCAGGACCTATTCTAAATACTTCTAGCTATGCAAAACAAAAAAGTCCAGTTGTAAATGACCCTACAGCTTCCAAGGATGCTATGGTAAGAAGAAAGTTTTGATTCACTCCTCATGGCTCCCCTTGGGTAATAGAACTGGTTGAGTAGTATCCAGAATTTGGTGCTTATGAGAGTTGTTACATTTGTCCAGAGTTATTTGATGCAGGCCTCAACTTTTCCTACTTCTCTGGGTCTTTGAATATTATAATTAATCTAAGATCATATTATGGAGCTGTCAATGACAAAATCTCCTTTGAATCGTAAATGTTTTGCCACTATCAAATATGTACTTTTTTGCATTAGTACTCTCAGATTGGTTGGTATATCTTGGGGCTTGGTAGTTACTCTTTAGAAACTTATGTTTGGAAGTTATTTTTTTCCTACTTGCTAATGCTCGACATAGTCTAAGCTTTGCGGTTTTAGATCTAATTACAGTTTAATTTGGACAATGTAGTTACCAAGCTCTAATTTTCTGGGACGCCCGAGTGGATCTACAAGGAGAGCTGCTGCTGTTTCCAGCAGTCGTGACGGATTCACTGGAAATGAGCTTGATCTTGAACGCACTCGGACTACTGGGGCAAGCCCAGCAACCATGCAGAGGATATCAACTGAGCAAAGAAGTCCCCCTCTTGGATCTTCAGATCCTAGACGTTCTTCATCAACTAGAATTGTTTCTCACATGAAGGCATATGAATCCAACATTAGGGGCATTGAGAACCTGAATTTTGACGCTGAAGAGAAGGTTCATTACTAAGGTGCTCGGTGCTTTGAACTGTTGAAAATCATGAAATTGCCAATTCGCTGGTATGATAGGCAGCAAAATACTTAATTTGAGATGAGTTGTGGAGGAAGTTGATTGAATACCAGATAATACTTGTTCAGTTTTGAGCAGCAAGGCATCGTACATAAAACAGCTTGCAGCAGGTTTGAAAAGTTCATGTATACGTATCGGGTGACTGAATGTTATTCTATGGCTCTTGAAATGGTTCTAATAGCATAAATGCTGTCCTCTGCTGAAATGAGGTTCAATTTATTTGCTTACGACTTGAAGCCTACAGTTTGGCCAACATACTAATTCCCTTGAGATTTCCAGATGTGAAGCATTACGAGCATGGGCTTCTAGTGTGTTTTAGGATTACTATTTTTTTGGTTGTAACGTGCTGGAATTTAACCAACTTTTCCAAATCATTGTTGGATGTATTCTCGATCTCAGTCTTTCAGTGGTTTAACCCTCAGCGCCTTGTTTATTGCACGTATTTCAGTGGATAGCCTCTAATGGTTCTGATGCCAAATTTTGATTTTATCACAACATCGAATTTTTCAAGAACAGTTTTCTCAGGTCCCTGAACTTTGGTACTTAGAATAGTCATGTACCAAAGTTCCTTGCTCTCTTCTTGGTTACTGCTTGCTAGTTATATTTTCCTTGCTACTGCCACCTTTTTATAGGCTCACTAGACACGCTAAGAGCCCATACATTTCTGAATTGTTGATAAGCTTCTGTTGATTTACCCTTATCAAATCCATTCCAAATGGATTTGAAGATTTCTCTTATCTTCCATTGAGATGAAGTCGTTGCTGGATGTGTTATCATTTTTGCGTTTTAATTTTTCTCCTCTAGTTCTCTGCTGCTTTTTGGACTCTACTGCTTGGCTTGTTGCTTGTTGACTATTGGCGTTTACGTCTATGTGTTTGGGTTACTGCTGGTTCTCCTCTTTTGCATTGTCATTTTGGGTTGTCCAGATTTTTCTCTATTGTGCTCCTCTCTGAGCTGTCGTTTTCTAGTGGGTTTTCTGGCAAACAATTCATTTTTGAATTCATTTAACTATTTAGATTTATTAGGTGATGTTTCTTGTACTTGTAAGCTTTGGGAGATTATTTTCTCTATTTTTAGCTATGTTAATTATTTTCAAAGTGTCTCTTCCTTGTGACATTATTAGTTAATGGTTAAAATGTTGACGAAAACTTTTAATTATGCAAAATTCATAATCAAAATTAAATGAGATTCCTTTTGTCTACACTCTTTTTGCTTATGTCCTCAAATATTGCCCTTAGTATATCTTATAATCCTTCTATGCCCAAACCATCTTTTCTTTCTTTAGTTGTTTAAACCTCACTTTCTTCTTTTTGTTTTTAGAGACTAAATAACCTCTTTACTATAACAACTTATATAAATTTTTATGATGGGCAAAATATTTTACCGTTCAAAGGTTGAAGTGAGTACTCATATGATTGTATAAATTGTCTCTTACAATAACACTTATTAATATATTCAATCATATTTACTTTACTATGATATATAAATGGTTGCTACCATATGGGGACATGGTGTTCTTGTCAAGTCCTAATCTCTACATGTGAAGTCCCATTTGAAAACTACACATAAAATATGTATGCTTTATGCTCTATGTCATGTCCACTTATTTGATTCAATATAGCATTTAAACCTCTCTTCCTTATTCTCTTCCAATTTAACTATGGTCTTAGGAGCAAAGTTATGATGTCAATTTGAAACAAATTTCCTCTTTTGATGTATTATATTCATTACCATTTTTTGATATATTCCAATATGCTAATGGCTCACTTTAATCTTGTTTTTAAAATTCGACCATTAAAAGTTGCACACATGTTATCAATGCAATCATTTTTTTATTTCAGCTTTAAGAATATCTTACATTATGTCTCCTTTGGATATTTAAACAGTGCATCAAAAATCCTTCTCCAATATCTGTAACTGGTCATCAAATTTTTAAAAAAGTGTTAATCTATAACTAGATCTTGAAGTCATTACCTCTCTAACTAACTCTTCAATTAGCATAGATGTGTTTAGCATATATCATATAGTTTGCATTTTTTATATATATAATTAACCCTTTCTAAAATTGAGTCGTCCACGTATATGCTACGTGGTTTTGAGGGATTCAAAATTAGTGGTTAAAGTGATGAGATCCTTTAAACTTTAGGGATATTGCAGACTGTTACAGATAAGGTTTAACTAAATTGCAAGGAAAACTCTATGATAGCTTCTCCTAGATAAAATAGTGATTCAAGACAGCTATATGTGTGGAAACTGATTCCAGAAAACTAAGCCCTACACAGGCACAGTAGCACAAGACAGAATGAGGCGTAAGCTTTCCCTGCAAGATCTGTTTATTAAAGAACAATTCTACGAATGTCATGAGCCACTTGTTTTATGCTAGAAACGAAGAATTCTGCAGATAGGGGCATGAGAAAATAACAGAAAAATTCATGCCTACATCCAGCAGAAGAATTCATGTCAAAGCTAACAGTCATTAGCTCAATGAACATCTACTAAATCCTCCGCTCCCATAACAATCATAGTCATAGCAACATCAAACTAACATAATCATACAAAGAAAATGAGAAAAATATTGAAAGATTAAAACTTTTAGACCAAAGACAGCACCTTTTAACGAAAAGTAGTTCAGTGCCGGTATAAACTCCTAAAAACAAAAGACTTGTATGTTACAAAACAAGTAAAGAATAGGGAAAAGAAAAGGCACCACTAATCGTGTAACAAATTTCAACAATTTCAGCTCAAGAATTTTTCATCATACACTTGAAAATTAAGCAGTAGTACAATACATAAGAAAGAAGCATGAAAATGGAAAAAAGCAAAGGAGAATTGATAGTGTATAAACCGACAAGCCATCAAAAGTCAATTACCGGTGAATGAGTCACCACCAGCCATAAACAACTCTAGAACATCTATCCTTGAGCCATCTAAAACTCTTCTTGAAAGACCCTTTAACTTTGCCTTCTACAGTGTAAACCTTATAACTGGCGACCCTCCTTTTTCTCTGCAGTTCAGGATCATTGAAACTCCAGCTCTTTGAAACTGACCCATTGGTAGACCTGCCCTTCTTGATCTTGACATCACCGGTATTGCCCATCTGGGTCTGTGTTGGATACACAGAAGAAGCATAAGAAGCGCTGTAACATCTTAGATCCTGCATAGAACCAGAGAAGGAGGGTCCTGCTGATGCTCCATAGTAGCTCTGTATTTCTTTCCTTGCATCTCTACATGACTTGGATCTGAAATCCTCCATGTTCATTGATCAATTCCCGTTTCTCTCTCTAATAAAGTCACTCGTTACAAGATGAGCTTGTGGTGTGCTTGTTCCTTTCAGACATATAAATTGACGGCAGTTTGGTTTTTATATAACCGAAAAAATTGGTTGTAACAGATATTTCGTTGTTTCACATGTGTTTGCTTTGGTGTGAAATGTAATTGATATTAATTCGAACAATTAAAATTTTCATGTCCTCTAATTTTCTAGAAATTAAGAATAGGCCATGATTTTAGAAAAGGAATACATGAAGTCTACTGCTTGCAATTTTTTTTTTTTTTTTTTGGCCTATGAAATAACTCCATGGTACAAAAGTAAAGTAGCCTCATTATGCATCTTGTGTTTTGTCTATCCCAATTTCCTCTATTCTTTTTCTGTTGTCATGATGTAATGACTACCAACTATTGAGTAAATATAATTGCATTCAACACTTGACCAATTTCAAACTTGGAAAGGGGAGCAATCACTGTATTGTTAAACAAAAAAAGAACTAAGGATGCTGCCTAACATAGTAGAATTGTTTATTTCTAAGCATAGAGGGATAAAAATTGAAATAACACATTCAGCCATAATCTTACATGACTTGGAACATTTGATAAGAGGAGAAGAAAGATAATCCAATGATAAAAGCTCTTTCCAATCGTCGTAATAATTAGTATTTTGAAAATTAGGAATTTTCTAAATTTAAAATCTTTATTATCCTAAATTATTCAATGACAGACATGGACTCCTAAGTTGGCATGTTAGACAGGTTTGAAAAGTTATTGCTAATTTTCTAAATGTCACATTCATATTCCGACCACTGTCAGACTTGCAAGCTGTATCTTGCAAAATTGAAGTCCGTGGCAAAAGGAGAAGATTAAATAGACAAACGTACTTCGGCGGATTGCGTACGTCGAAAAGCAAACCGACCAATTCCCCCACCTAGAATCCAGTTCCTTGCTTAGGGTAGATATATAAAATTCACGATGATTTTGGAGATGTATATCGAGTATCAGTGTTACATTAAAAGTCAGTTCAACCAAATCCTCATTCATGTTGTTCCTAATTTTAACCATTTACATGACAAACATAGGCTTCTCTTTCTTCAATGTCCATGCTTATTATCAAGATCTTAATGTTTCAGAACAAAAATTGAGTTTGCAATCCACAAAGATGAAATAGGGACAAGACAATCGTAGGATGTTAAGGTCAAGAATGCATATCAGTAAAGAGAGCATCAATCATTTACAATTTCTCAACATGATCAAACTGTTGTTTGTTCCAGCCTGTTTTATCCTTTCTACACTTCTCAGACAATGATTAATCAAGAAGCTGATCTATTTCTGGGACTAATTTAGTTATCGTGATAAAAGTACTGCTTTGTGCGATTTCAACGTAATATATAAATGGAAGTTAGGGCATACGTCAAAAGCAACTGATCCGCTGCAGTTCATCGTTGTCCAGGATATCTACCTTAAAGGTTTACCCCATGAGTCTGATCGTCTTGATTCAACTCTCTTTCCTATTCATCAAATCATGGTAATACAAAAGTACACACATGGGTTGACCAAGAATGCAGAATATGAACCAGAAGATCATATTTCCCACCTGTAAATTCAAAATCCAAAGAATAAAAAATTAAAAGCATATGCTCAATACAGCAACAGAGTAGGACTGGATAAACATGCTGTTAAGCTTTGAGGGATAAGATAGACGTACCATAGAGTTTCTAAACTTATTCTGAAGGAAATTTGTGAGCACAACCAATGGAACCTGAACGAGACAAGTAAATAGATAGAGATCTCATAAGCCCATATCATTAATCACCATGATCTACTTTCCAAAAGTGGCACGTTTTTCCTCTCTCTCTCTCTCTCTCTCTCTGCCACACTAGTACTGGTGGTGGTGGGGATCATTTCTAGAGAGGAGGGACATGGTGAGGCGAGAGACTTTCAAATTATCCCAAAAGGTAGGATTGAAATTCACTTATTATCAAAATGATCTTACCTGAAACATAATTCCAATAAAAGCCCAGAGCTTGAATATGTGGCAAGGAACAGCAATGCACAACTGCAATAGATAAAGGTGTTACATACATATATAAGCAGAACACTGTGAAAATGGAGCCATGCAGAAAACTACCGCTCCACTTTAGATGGTAATGACGGTATGTGTCAGTTCACATGTATTATTCATATTCCAAACTAGTTAATTCTTTGAGGTGTCAATCTGATTCTAGATTCTTGAATAAAGTTTAGAGTTTTCTTACTTGAATTGGAGTCTACTGAGAATCAGAGCTCTACAGCAGAGTTTCCTTTAAATGTCAGCAAACATGACTTAAGAAGATTTTTTTTTTCTAGCTATAAAAAAACATCTAGAACATAACTAGCCAAAAGAAAATCTGATTTCTAAAAGACCAACTATCTCAAATGAGTTATAAATCAAAAGGAAGTTCAAACAAAAAGTATCAGAAATAACTGAATTATACCTCATGAAATATTGCTGAAACCATGAAGGCAATGAGTAATGCCAACCCCTGCATCATTCCATAAAGAAACTATCTTACAAGACTCGTATGAAGATATGGCATCTGGTTTATGTTAAAAATGAAATCCATCCGTACCACAATTACATATTTATACCAACGAAACGCTCACCTTTCAAAATTTTAAATAGATAACCGATGTGAGAATAGGAGGAAGGTCTCAGAATTAGTTGAGTTTAGTGCCACAAACATATCAGATGCACAAATAATCTTTGAATAAACAGCTGATCATAATTATAACGGGATAAACATTGTAATTCATTAAAATAGCAAGCATTTCAGATTCCAACAGCTGAGATGCACGGCCCAAAGTTTATCAAAAGACAAAAAGAATATGCAAGCTAAAACCCAAAGATGTACAAATATTTTCATAACCAAAGACATAAATGCTCCTCTAGTTGTAAAAATTAAAATTTTATATTTAGTTGCAGCAAAACTGGCTAAAGGATTTTGGCAGCACAATCTGACCGAAAAGCAAAAGGTTTGTAAGAATAAATTGAAGTGCAATCCTAAGGGTTGGATGAATTAGAAGATAAGCTAACATTAACAAGTAATTATCAAGCTAATGAGATAAAATAAGTCTTTTCCATACATGAATTAAAAAAAAGTTTTCGGATGTCTCAATTGCTTAGATTTGAAGAAATTCCCTCTTTCTGACTAAAGAACAAAAGAACCACTTCAAATTAGGATTTCAAAATGAAATAATTCCATTAATTTCCTATGGACTAGAAAAAAGGGGACAAAAGTTATGGAAAAGAGATTTCAAAAGAATAAGTTGCAAAACTCAAAATCCTTCATATGAATAAATGTATACAAAAGTAACAGGGACACTATATTTCCAAAAGGTTAAAATTAAAACAACTAAAAAATTAAGAGGTAGCATAGGGCAAAAAGATTAATCAGTTTACGCTGATAATGGATCAAGCACTACAGAAAGCAGGTGAGAGAAGCAACCAACCTTGGGCACTTTATTGCGGATGCATGGGAAATAGATATGCCGAATCATCCACTTATGAACAGGCTGAGATTAATGAGGCTACCATCATTTAGAATGTCCAAACCAATCACACACACACACACATGCACACTCTTTCTCCTAGCACATTGGATTCATTAATGTGAATAAGAAGCAAACTGATCACACACAACGAGAATGGTTATCATGTAATAGTCTAGATAATACAAACTGTTGTAATACAAAAGATGATCATAATTGTATACCGCAAAACCCTTTTAACTTTTAGCATAAGCAACAGGCCAAGTGCAAACACATGGCAAGAATGGTATAAACTTTTTGGTGCATAAATAACTGAATATTTATATTTGCTTCTTTGTCAAAAACTAGGGCCACAAATGAGGAGATTAACAGAACAATCAAAAACTTAGGGCAAGCAATCAAGCCTTTCTGGATCCCAAAGTAGTAGAAGGCGTAACAAAGCAAAATCTATGTTTCATATTTTCAACAGTTAATTACAATAATTTCTCACTCTGATCACAAAAAATATAAAGCATACATATGAAAAATCCAGAAAAGGAACATCATATCTAAACATATAAAGGCTAGATATTTTTATGTAACAGGCTTATTGGAAATGAAAACAGCATGGATTCAGCAATTTGATGAAGTGAAATGATTCTAGGTAAAGAAGCATACCATATTCCACAATCTCCAATACTGATGAGAGACAGACATCCAGAGCCAAGAAACAACATTGCCAGATTTAGAGTGAATGATGATAATAAAATGCAACTAAAAGGAAACTTTTCCCATGCATAAAACCTTACCTCGTCAACCGTTCGTGCATTCCACCAATCTTTGTAGAATTCACGATCACCAAAGCGTAGGAGCTCAGCAAGAATATTTAGCCTGTTTTTCGAGAAATTGCATGCACGTCCCTTTCATCAGGTAAAGGATAAAAAGAGGTGGAATAAAATACTCATTCACCCACTCTACCCCTAGTACTTCATTTCAAAGAAAACGCAACTCTTAATTAGGATAATATAGTTTAAAATGCTTCAAAATTAGGGGTTAATGACTAGCACAGGAGGAAAGATCCAAGTTCTGTGGTGCATTGAACTCCAGTCCCAATCAGGTTAAAGTGATGGGTAGAGAAATTAAGACCAAAGTATCTCGTGAAGGGGTTGGATTCAAGGTGGAAAAAGCAAACAATTCTGTTGAAGGTTTACAGAACCCATTGGGTCAGAACCTCCTACAGCGATGCATAAGCATCACTTCTGCGCTCATACTTTTGGTCAATTGATTAATTTACTTCTCTAATTTGATTAGATTCATAAACCTATAAGAATCTACGTTAATTATCAATAGCAAACTCACCACAGGTGAAAAAAGCAGTAGAACATGCAGAGCCACACGTATAAATTAGGAACTGATAGCTTCAAAATCCTCTCAATGGCATATAAGAGATTTCCTTTCAAGGGGTGTTGTGAGTTCTGAACAAGAGGGTTGATATACTGCATAGTATAACATCCAATAATGTCAGCAATTTGGTATGCGAACCTCCCTTGAAAAAATGAAAGAATGTTAAACTCCAATAGTCACATGAAACTCTACTAACTTGTTCTATTATAAATCCCATCAATCCTGTGAATATTACTAACTTGAAAATTTGACGTGCCACCCAACTCTTCCGAACAGAAGCTGTACGAGGATAGCTTGGCTACAAACAAGTATAGAAATTAAGATTAGATAATGTGGTGATGATGACAACATAGAATAGGGCATAAAATATTGCCTAATTTGCATTGTTTACAAGTTTGGTGGGCACAGGGCAAGAGAAAGTTCCTATTCTAATTGACACAAATCATAAAATATGAAAGGTAAATTAGATTAGTTTCAACATTATGGTACACAAAAACAAAGCTGAAGATTACATAGATGGGGGGGTGCATGCAAGGACGCTACAAATCATTCATGAACATGCAACAAATATCAAGGATTTTACTGCAAGAACTCATGAATTATTGCAACATCCCCAGCCACAAATCTCCTTTGCGCCCGCACACTATAGCAATCATCCACTCACAAGCACCTTTACAGTGGAAAACCAATCCCAAACTAAATATCAAATGTCATGAGTTAAACATTTTCATAACAAGTCAGTATCACTTGTTATAATTACAATAGCCATGAGCAAAAAAAATCTTTTGTGTTATCTTGTAGAAAACTGTTCACCTGGTAACATAATGTAGGAGCAACCATGAAATATGCCAAGCTCTTGAAGTTGAAATCTTGGGTATAATCCACATCCACAGAATGGGATAATGTATCTCCCTATATGAAATGATTGAGCATGGAAGAACCAATTAATCATCAAGATAGCTGCAAAGACAACCATTCACAGGAATTGGTGCAAAAGATAGAATAGCCATCCAAGCTTTTCTTTTTCTTTCACTTTGTTGTTGTTTTTTCTTTTTCTAGGACTTCTTTTAGGAGTGGGGACAAGGATTTATTTCTAGCAATTATTAACTAATTACTGAAATAAACTTCGTCAGGAAGCACACAAATGTATTTTACACGTTTTACATTTAGGCAGGTGCAGACAATCAAATGGAAACATGTCAGAGCTGCACAAAACTATTAAATACTAGAGCAGATTCTATGCTCACCTTCTCAACTAACTTGGCAATTGCTCTCATATCATAGTTTGTATGTGCATAAGAAACCAATTTCATCCATACAATACAAGCAAAAAGCATCAACGTAACACCAGACAAGAAGGCAGAATCACAACTGCATGATAAAAAAAATGAAAAAAGTGAGAATTTCCACTAGCATTCTTGCAATAACATAGAAATAATACACTTCGGGAAACAGATATTCAACTGATGGATACTAAGAACAAAAGAGTAGTGGAACAATCATGTGACATTCTAACATGAATTATACAGATATCTTTACAATGGATCAAGGTATTCTATAAATGCCATTTCATGCACTTCAACTATGATCGGCTAAAACATGATTGATCTGAAAATCTTAATTTTCAAGTATTTTCCCATAAAAATGAGTCAACTAAAAATAGTAGAGATAATCAATATAAAAAGAAGCAGTAAAACCAACAAAAGACTGGCATAAGGAAAAAGATCAGTTAAGTCAGTAATCCACATTCAAACAACTGTCCCTTACAAGGTTATAAACGTATCTGATCATTCCTCAAATTGTCTAATTTTACCTGCTTGCTGGCAGGGATTAGATCAAATTGATATTGAATTCTAACTACCTTGTTGTAAGAACCTCATATCCCTTTCAAATTTGCTGAAAAAAGAACACTCCAGCACTGAAAGCCAACTACAGATCTTATGATGAACTTGTGATGGACAAGGATAACAGGAGCCAAAAAACTCATAAATTGCAAGATATCAACATGTAAATTTTCAGGACTCCAACTTGCACCTTTTGAGCATTTCATATACCAAAATGTTTATTCTATCAGAAAAATCATGACTATGATGATTGAGAAAATGCAAAATAATACTGTTTCTCCCCAAACCTAAACAGTTATAATATTTTCCTACAACATATGAAATTTCAATCCTATTTTAAGAGACAACAGCAAATCACCAGGTGGATGACATGATTTGCTCCTTGAAGATCACAAAAATTAGCAAATCAGTAACAAGCATGTTGATGAGGTACCATTTTGACATAAACACACAGTTCTAGGAATCCAACCTTTTGATGGTAACTGAAAGCAAAAAGGAGATGAAACAGACCTCAGGATCACAAAAATGGGGTACAAAATTGCTGCTGTGGTGATGAATATATGAAGTACAACAGCAATCTGCAACATAAAACTCATATTTAAACTTGAACAACTTCAATAACAAAAAATCATGTCCTCTATATTATATTAAGCAGTCAAGAGTTTAAAACTTACAGGGTCAGCTATACACTGTCTATACGCCAACTTTTCAACTAGATAAGCAGTAAGAGGGAATATTGGCAGAGTAAGGCTGCAATGACGGCCATAAGACCAAAAGCTTTTAGTTAAATATGGACTAAAACCGGAAAACCCAAAAATAAAAAACTCAAAGAAGAGATGTGTAATGCTCTAGGAAAATTACCAGCACATAAAAAGGGGCCAATCTCTCAATGACCTTGAGCTAAACCAAAATCCTGTCTTAATCAGCCAACCATACTGCAAAATAACAAGATAAGCCCCTCAAACAAACTCTATAGTTGTAAATTGTGCAGAAAGACATCACCTTTTAAGTTCACGTACAAAAAAAAAAAAAGAGAATAGAAAAGAAGGTCCAAAACATTGCAAACCAGTCATTATCTGTGAATGGAGAAGAAAACCTTCATTAAATTTTCAATGATAAGCCTGCTGTTTATAGCTACGAGGACCACTATACAGAGGTTGAAGAGACCTGCGTGACTCTGGTAAAAATAATTTTAAAAGGTCAATTAAGTAAGCATCGAATACAATTATAAAAATGCAAAATTTAAAGCAAAAAGGCATTTGGTGCATGTCACTTTCTAGATCACTTGCCATCATAGAACTGAAAAATAAAGCGATTTTCTTTTTGCACTTACCTACTTGATGGTCTTTCCTCACCACAAAATGCAATTATAAAAATGAACTAAACTTCTAAACAAAACCAATGAGTGTATGAATCACCACTTACCTCAAAAACAATAAGTTGCTTTTGAAAATACGAGACCAACTGAATTTTAACCATTCACATAATATGCATTCAAAATTAACCAGATAATCCGTTAAAAAAATACAAGAAAGTCGCTACCTGCTTAAATATAGCAACGGAGCTTAACGGACTCTCTCTGATACTACGATGAACCGGCATCGTCGGCCGATACAGAAACTTCAAATCCTTTTCACTGCGATCCTCAATCTTTTCCTTGTCACCTCCTCCCCGCTCTTTTCCATTCATATTAGCACCGTCCGTTTCCGCAACCGTCGCGGCCGGATCTATCTCCTCCTCTAGGCTCTTCCGGGCGGATAAACTATCGGACTCGGAATCACCCACCGCGGCTACCGAATCGTTCACATCTCCGATCAAGTTTCCGTTGCTCGGCCTCCGACAACATGATGGATTCAGGTCCGAAGATGACGAACCATTGACGACAGCATTACCGCAATCCGCGGCGGCGGTACGAGCCTCCGGCGTCTCAAGCACCACCATTGGAAGAACAGAAACAGTTAACACCTCAGTACCAAAACAACACCTGATAAACTCCGAGTGGCAGCTTCTAGACAGTATCTATCATAACAAAACATGCTATTTAAATTTAAATAAATACGGAAAGGATCAAGAGATAGAAAGTGCGTGCTTGAAGCCTTTAACTGTGAAGAAAGAGGAAGGAGAATTCGTGAAGAATTAAAAAAAAGAAATATAATTTCAAAATGAACGGGATTATGACTTATGAGCCAGTTGATGCGTTTTATTAACTTGCGATAAAGAAAGAGTTCGAGACGTGGAACAGACAAGAGACCTTTTTGTTGGAGAATTTTAACCTTTGACAAATATTAATTACATTTTTTTATTTTTTAAATAATTTATTGGATGAGTTACGTAATTTGATTCAGATAAAGATAATAAAGTGGTCCAATAAATTATTTAAATCAATAGATCAAAGTCTGGGTAGAAAATAGATTTCAATCAGTATAAACCAGACTTATATCGAGCCTGTGATGGGAAAACTCGATATAGAAGTTATATACAAAGATTAAGGTCTTCTGCAGTTGCTCATATCAATCGTAAGCATAAGGATTCTCCGACCTGTTAAGAGAGCTTACGCTTTGAGAAAACTATAAAAGACCTTATCCGCATTCCGGAGAGCAGTTCTCGTGAAGGCGGCGATGGATTCGTGCTCGTTTCGGCTTCCGAAAGCTCGTTTGAAGTTATGGAGATCGAAATTAGGTATTTTCTGCATTTCTTAGTTTCTTGCCTTTTCACGTTCGATTCGGGATACTTAACTAAGGTACCGTAACGTATTACACGTGGTATCAAAGCAGTGACGTGATTGGGTGGTTAAAAACGAAGATTTTTTTGTTTTCTCTCTATAAGGTTTTCGAAGATTTAACTTCTGTTTCTCAATTTTTGTTTGCTTTTTATTGTATGAAAGTAGTATACATGTGTTTAGTTTTGAGAAACGAGGTCAGACACGTCGCGCGGTATTGACCGGACGAGTGTCTGGCACTTGCAACTCACGTGCCAGCTTCGGTGGGCGCGTCTGCGCATCGCTGAGCATGAGCAACAAGCACCAAATGTGTCTTCGCGCGTCTGAGCACGTGCCCTCGGCGAGACGCGTGGTTGACGTCCGTCACTGTCCGAAATTGCTACAATAATTTTTAAAAAAGCACAAAAATTTTCAAATTCTCCATAAGGGTATCCCGGGATGTTTTGGGTCAGTTTCTGGAACTGGGAAATTCATAAAGTGAAAATTTCCATTTTTCTATATTTATTACACTAGTAATAAATTAAAGTTTAACTTTAGGAAAAGGAATTAAAGCGTTCTGAAACCAGTTTTAAGTGAATTTTTATGCTTCGGACATCACATGAGGGAGATACTGCAAGTTTTTGTATCTTGAGTCTTATGTTCAGTATTCGGGATCGCATGATAGTTATTCAGAAAAGGTTTTAAGACATTCTAAAGCCATTTTGAGTGGATTTTTGTGTAATGAACTTGCCATAAGGAAGATACATGAGGTTATCGTGGCTCGGGTGGTCGGTTTAGTGTCCGATGATGCACGACAGTCACTCTACTGAGATTTTTCCTTTGCGAAAGTTTTAAATGAAGTTTTCAGAGAATGTCTTCAGCACAAGTGTGTGACAATGAGATTGTGCATTTAGGATTTGCATTTATATATTGATGTTACATTGTCACATTCCATATACCCATCAAGAATGTAAGGATAACATGAAAATGTATCCCTTTTGTTTGTAGACTTTTTGAGTGCTAATGAGGATGTAGTCACCACAGTGGTCTTTCGAGTCAGTATTTTGAATTGTTCTGCTTACATGTTAGGAGATGTCTCTGATTTTATGTTTGGTTATTCTGTCCACAAGTGTTGGCCTTATATGAAAGGCATTAGATAGAAGAAAGTCGTTGCTTGAATGATCTATTCGCCCACAAGTGGTAGTGTCATGAGAGTTGATGATTTGTACTTTGATCGCTTTTATGTGGAAGTCTAGTTACATATATTATGTATTCAGCCCATAGGTATTTCATAATATGTGTGATCGGATTTTCAGTAAAGATACTATTTAATGACTTTGAGTATCGATGTTGTCCTACATTTATGATGATTTAAACATTATCATTTTGAAGTCACCTTTTCGGTTAACAAAATCAGTGTCACCATTGAAACCCTGACCGGTTTCGGTACAAAGAAGTGGACGGAGGATGTATTGAATGCTATGGAGATAGCTGAGGTTGATATGACTATACGGACTAATATGCCATCTCCACCTACATCTATGAGCTCAAGAGCTCATTAAGCAGCCTATAAAGCCAGAGATTGGTCTAACAAATTATATCTTATGACCATTAAGAGATCCATACATGACCATCTGCTTAGTGGACTGCTAAACACAGTTATAGCGAAGGAGTTTCTTGGTAATGTCTCCCAGAGGTACACAGTTTCACCTAATGTTGAGACAAGTGCCTTGATGAAAGAATTATTCTACATGAGGTATATAGAAGAAGGGGGAGTAATGGAGTACATATCGAGAATGATTCATCTTCACAGTAAACTGAAGATGTTAAACATTCCTCTTCCTGATGTCTTCATAGTTCACCAGACTCTAAACATACTCTCTCTAGAGTTTAGTAATCTGGTGATGACATATTACTTGCTAGATGAGGAATGAGACTTTAATGCTTTGATGGCCCATTGCGTTGCTGAGGAGGAGAAACTCAAGTTTGCTACTCCTATAGCTCTCGAAGCAACTAAAGGGAAGGCAAAGATAAAGCCCGCTTAGTTCAAAGGTAGAAAGTTCAATTCTTCTCCACATGCTGATGTTGGTTAAACTAATGCTAGTAAAGGTCCGTATGACATAAAGAAGCCAGTAGTATAAGATCTAAAAAGAAAGAGTGAGAACATCAGGTAACTCTTTGGCTTATCAATTTATGAATCTAATTTGCGATAGTCGCATTAAGTATTTGGTGACTATATAGTGGAACATCTGATCATTGTGCTTTCGCAATGCAGTGGTTCATGTCCAGGATAAGCCAAATAAAGAGAAAGAGAAACTGATGGTTCACAACAATGAAGAAGTAAAATTAATATCTATAGGGAATGTATATACTGAACCTTGTTATAAGGTTCATTTAGGTTTTACACGACATATTTTATATGTGATCTTTTGATCAATTTTGGACAAAGAGGGTTAATGTTTTATATTTAATGCTTTTGTTATACAGTTGTTGTTTAATGCAAAACATAATGGTACAATTTTCTTGTCATATGGTTTGTATAGAATGTGTCTTACCCCGAATTAGATATATGCTTCTTTGTATCTTGCTAAACAAGTTATGAAATGAAGAACCATGATGAATGAGGTCATACATGGTGTGACATAAAAGTTTAAGCCACATTTTCAAAGCTAGAGTTGAGAGATTGATCAAGGAAAGCATTTATCAATTCTAGATTATGATGATCTGGGAACATGTGCTGACTGTTATAGGAGTAAGTTGACTAATATGGATATTGAGGTTAACTCATGCTTTTGACTTATTGAGTCTGATACATAAAGATATCGGTAGACCTTATACAGTTGTATTGCACAATTCTAAATGTATTCTGACATTTATTGATGATTATTCTCATTATAGTTATGTGTTCTTGCTTAAAGACTGAAGGTTGAGAACCAATTAGAAAAATTCATGAAGATAGTCAGATTTGATCGTAGAGGAGAATATCATGGCAAACATAGGGTTTTAGGACTTTAAAGGTTCGTCTGCTAGATATTTAGAATCAGTTAGAATAGTGACTTAATTCACTATGCCGAGTAGTTCTGAGCAAAACGGAGTGTTGCCGAAAGGCATAACTGTACCCTAAAAGACTTGAAGAAGTCGATGCAGAACAAGACTATTCTACCTGATTATCTAGAAGTTTAGAAACCCAGCCTTGCACACATTCGTGTATGGGGCCGCCCTACTGAGATAGTATAATTCTTATAAAGAAAGATTGCATGCTCGTTTTGCTCATTGCTATTTAGTAAGATATCTCGACCATTTTAAGGCAACAACTTTTACTGTATAGAAGGGGGACTGGAGTAGTGGAATCATAAACAACTAAGTTTTTGGAGTACAATACCTATGATGATGGTGGGCCCTTTGACCCTTCGGATAATAGCAGGGCGGATACTACAATTATCATGTACCCGCTACTCATACAGTTAGATCCGATGGATCTAGGTCTCTTTACCGTGCCTGTATAGGAACAAGAATCCATACCTGTACACACAGTGGTTCCTAGGGGTACAAGATATAATGCAGTTAGGTAAATCCACAAGAGTGAGACGACCTGCTATCTCATCTGATTACATAGTCTATCAGGTGTACAAGACTATGAGATTAGACATGTTTCGAATCTAGTTACTTTTACAGAAGCTGTTTCTGAACCCAATGCGGATATGTGGTGGGATGCAATGAATGACGAGATGCAATCCATGAAGCATAGTAAGGTTTGGGAGCCAGTTGATTTACGCAGAACTGTAAACTCGTCAGTTGTAAATGAAGATTATACCTAAAGGATTTCAGGATAGAGTTTAGCGACTTATAGGCTGGCTCAGTTGCCTAATGGTTCACTCAGGGAGAAAGGTTAACTTTAATGATACCATTTCTCTCGTATCCTCGTATGATACATTTTGAGTGATTAAGGCAATTGTAGCTTATGCTGATATAGAGTTACATCAGATAGTTGTCAAAACTGCTTTCCTAAGTAAAGACCTTTATGAAGAGGTCTATATGGTACAATCTGAAGGATTTCAAGATCCAAATGGAACTGACATGGTTTGCACGTTATGCAGATCAATATATGGCTTACATCAAACCTTCCGAAAATAATACCTTACAGTTGATAAGGTTATGACCTCTTTTGGCTTTATGAAAAATAAAGTTAAAAGATGCTTGTACTATGAGGTCAGAGGGAGCAAATTTATCTTCATATTATTGCATGTGGATGATATATTGCTCACATCAAATTACTTGACCATGTTGTATAAGGTTAAGCAACTTTTGGTTAAGAACTTTGACATGAAGGACCTTGGCGTAGCATCTTTTGTCCTAAGTATTCAGATTCACAGGGATAGATCTTAACACTCATCAAGCCTCTCATAGAGTGCATACATTGTGTATGTGTTATAAAGGTTTAATATGGTTAACAGTAAACCTGTCATAGCACCTATCTCTCACAGTGATAGATAATCTTTGGCACAGTATCCAAAGAATAAAGTAAAGAGAGAGGTTATGAGGAATGTTTCGTATACTAGTACGATTGATAATCTAATGTATGCTTGGCTATATACTAGGCGGGACATTGCATTTACTGTTTGATTATTTGGTCAATATCTGGTTAATCCAGGTGTAGACCATTGGAATGCAGCCTAGGGAGTGTTAAGATACTTAAAGGAATTAAGGATTATATGTTGACATATAGAACAGTCAACAGACTAAACCTCGTAAAGAATTCAAATTCAGATTTAGCTATGTGTTCCGATGATTGAAAGTTCACTTAAGGTTACAATTTTAAGTTTGCAGATGGTACAATATTGGAAGAGCGTCAAGTAGACACGGGTAACTTCCTCGACCATGCATAAAGAGTGCTAAAGGGCTGCTTCACAGACGGTTTAGCTCAGAAACTTGATTTATGAGTTGTCTGTGGTTGATTTAGTGGCTAGACCCATTCGATTGTACTGTGGTAATCATCTTGCTATATTGTTTAATAACAACAAAGAAAAGGTGAATTTAAAGGTCAATTATTTGGCCATAAAGGTGTTGATACGAAAAGGTGACATTAAGGTTTGAAGCATTTAAGCACTGAGAAAATGTTAATCAATCCTTTAACTAAAGGACTTTGCCCACTTGTGTTTGTGACACAAGTATACAGCATAGGTGTTTTGACATCCTTAGACACTGTTAGTTAGGAGATCGTTATGTTTGCTCCATGTACATTTATACATTTGATGTATTATGACGGTATGATGGTTCATCAATAAAGATGATCATCGTTTATCCTCAATAATATGTGTTATCGTATATTGTCATAATACATATAAAAGTCTTAAGATTTGTGTCGATCTTAAGCATTTAAAGGTCATTGGACATATATATAGATTGACCTTGTGCTTATGTCATTTAGACGTATACAACTTTATACGGATATCCATGAAGTTTGACATGACATAGGGGATATAAGTTTTAATCTCATAAAGGTTCTCTAATGCAGTTTAGTATTCAATTAGAGAACATAAATATTTTCTCTAACGCAGTTTAGCATTTGGTGAGAGGAAACAAGTTTTCTCTAATGTTGTTTAGCATTCAGTGAGAGAAAACAAGATTTCTCTAATGCAGTTTAGAATATGTGGTTTAGCATAAAGTTGGAGAAATCGAAACTTACAAACGAAGATGATATAATTTAGATCATAAAGGTATCTTCTTAGTTTGCCACACTCCATTTTCTCATTCATATTATTGAGGTATTAGGTATACGTGATTTTATTAGATCCGTGTCGCACATGACACATGCATTTGATACTTTTCGGTATCAAAAGCCTTGTAGGACGGAATAATAGAATTTCATTATCTTTGGATCAAATGTTTTGTTTTTTAAAACCTAATCGGCTAATTCAGTAGCGTGGCTTAACCGAGTTTTAAAATTATTTTTAAACTAGAGTTAAAACTGCAATTAATGCTTGTCCAAGGTGGAGAATGTTGGACAATTTTGTTCTTTCTTATAAAGTTAGACAACTATTAATTGCATTTTTCGATTTTTTAAATAACTTATCAGTTAAGTTACGTAATTTGATCTGGATAAAGATAGTAAAGTAGCCCAATAAATGATCTAAATCAATGGGTTAAAGTCTGGGTAGAAAATAAATCTCAATCAGTGTGGACCGGACCTATATCAAGCCTATGATTAGAAAGTCTGATATGGAAGCTATATATAAAGGTTAAGGTCTCCTACAGTTGCTCATATCAATCGTAAGCATAAAGATTCTCTAACTCGTTAAGAGAGTTTACGTTTTGAGAAAATTGTAGAAGGACCTTATTCGCGTCCCGGAGAGCAGTTCTCGTGAAGGCGGCGGTGAATTCGGGCTTGTTTCGGCTTTGGAAAACTCGTTTGAAGTTATAGAAACCGAAATTAGGTATTTTCTGCATTTCTTCGTTTCTTACCCTTTTACGTTCGATCCGAGATACGTAACTAAGGTATCGTTACGTATTACACTTTTTTCGTACTTCTTTTAATCTATCGATTTGATTGTTCTTCAATCTGGCATTTTTTTAATCATCGTTGGCACACCAGTTAATATCACTTAATTTAAAAGATATGATTTGATAACTAACATTATATGCTTTAAGTATTTATTCAAATGTGAATATTGTATTGTTCCTTGAAAATCTTAATATGCTCTATATTATATACAAGATTAATAAAAAAATTTCAAACTTTGCCCAATTTTGTAATTATAGCTCGAATTTCAAAACATGACAATTAAATACTTAAACTTTCAATTCTTTTCAATTCTAACCCGACGTTAGTATCTCCATTAACTTTGTTGACGTGGTTTGCCATGTATTACAGAAACCTTAACTATTAATACACATCAGACAAAACTAATGTAAGTAATGAAAATTAATGAAACAATGTTATTTAATCACATAACTAAAATGACGTTGTTTCAAAAATTGACCCAGTTTAATCCCTAAATTAGTTTACGCAGCTGATGCGGAACCCCAAGACCCTTAATTGACCCTTAGAACTCGTTACCAATCAAACCAGAATTTGTTTCTCAACAAAGTAATCAGATTAGGATTTGTTCTTACACCCAAGAACACTTATGACAAGAACCCAAGTTAATTTTAGAAATCCCCTTGAA
>JAOQMQ010000195.1:11077546-11096694 GCA_027563845.1 Erythroxylum subrotundum
GAATAATTAACTCTTAAAAATTATTCCATCAAACACTATAACTTATTTCAATCATACTTAATCAAAATCTAACCAAACAATTAATCATTCAGAACCTCAAAAATAATTGAGATCATGCTTAATTCATCAGGAAAAAGGTTAGGGGTCCAACAACATTATTTGTTTTTATTTTTAAAAATGCAATCTACAATTGATATCTAAGCAAAATGTTCTACTATTAATCCTTTAAGTTGACCATCAATATCAAAACCAAGTAAAAGAAAGAGACCAGTTAGTGGATATGGGGAATTATGAGATAAGGATCCTCAAACACTAGTGATAACTAACAAGGTGAGTTATAACACGACAAAGGTTACATATATTGAAAATCACAAAGCTTTATGGGTTCTAAATCAAATTTGACAATCAGGTTACCTTTTAATTATATGTTTTTATTTTTGTTAGGATGAAAAGGATTAAATCAAAAGCTTCAGAAAGTACTGTGCAAAGTCATTGAATTGAATTCAGGAAGTACTGTACAAAGTCATTGAATTGAATATTTTGGTATGTCCTATTGATAAAAGTATAGGATTCTTTTGTAATAATCGATGAATTTTGTAATAGGACATGGATGCTTTTGTAATAACCAATGAATTTTCCCTTGATGAGGAAACATTTTTATTTATAAGACCATATACAATACTTGTAAACATAAACTCTTATATGATTAGTCACAATAGTTGTATGACAAATACAAAAAGTCATTACAAGGAGATACATGTATTAGATTGGATACTTTATAGTTCTATTATTGTCTTCTTTCTAAAATTTTAAGGGAATTAATCTTGATGGACTGGGTATTGTTGCATTCAGGAAATCGTAGCAGTTAAAAACTTGGATAATATAGCAATTGTGAAATTTAACATCCATAAGTGGTTAAAGTTCTAACTAAAGTAAGAAATCATGGCAGCTAACAACTTGAATACTATAGCAGAAATCATAGCAGCTAACATCTTGAATACTATAGCTTCTCTTAACTTACCTATTTATGTCTTATTAGTTCTCATGAATACCATAAAGCATTATATAAATCCTAGTTATAGTTAACCCCTTTAATAAGTTAAAGACTAATGTGAATGTTTGTATATTCTTTCATTGCAAAGCAAGTGTGTTCTTTTCATTAATAACTATTAAAGAAAGAGATTTCCCACATCAAAACATAAGTATATACTAAAATAAAGAATAGATGGATATTTTAGAATTCCAACTTCAGTACCTTTACATTAATATTTCTTTCACAATGCACAAATTTAAGAATGGCTCATGGCCAAAAATAAATACAGGAAAATATGTGAAGTTTGAAAAGAAAAACTTCAAAAAAACAAATTTGAAAAACTATCAACTTAAGTTTCTCATACACACTTCTCTCCTCCATCCGTTCCTTTTTTGTTTTGCTCTTCACAAAAACTTGAAGTTTCATCTTAAACTTATGCATCCACTCATAATAAATTTTAATGGCAACCACTAATAATACAACACTCAATATTTTAATTTTCTATTTTAACATTTTTTTCTAGCTTGTTTATCTTTTTCGACAGTCCAATTATGATACTCAAAGCTCTTTCACATATCGGAGAATCAATCCACCCAAAAAACCAAAAATTTTGATGTTAAAATTAAATGAATAAGTTAACAACCGCATCGATATTAAAAAGTCAAAAAACTTATGAAACTATAAAATTAGAGATAACTCACCTTACGTTGAGCACAAGAAACAAAATGTCTTCAAGTATTTCGATTCGTCCATGAAGTCTACGTGACAACCGTTAACCCCCAAATATAAAAAAATCTTTATCCAACATAGTCGTCGAACTTGCATTTGTTTTTTAACTCATAATGTTCAATCTTGGCTAGTTATGTTAGAAATTGTAACATAATAAGAAGTTTATTTTGGAGTTCAAAGGCTAATAATCAATTGGAATCTTAATTGGGGAAAATTAATTAATTTTATGCAACAGAATCAGAGTCCCATTCAATTTGTATAAGAAGTAAATTGAAGCCATATACAAAGTTTTTTAGGTTCTAATCTTAACTTATCTAAAATAAATATTTCAAATGTTGTCCATATATTTCTAATATTAATAAGATAAGCTTTATTGCACAATTGTAATAAATAATCCGTTGTGCTTTGGACTAACATATTGGTAAATTAAAGTTTTGATAAACTTTTACTTCTAATCATGTTAATCAAAACTATTGAATAACTTATCAAAAATCAAGTCTACTGAACATAAAGGGTTGTTTTTAGAAGGTACTTATGTATAATTGTAGTTATGTGTTGCGCACGTATAAACTAAATAAGTTTTCCAAATTTGAAACTTGTCCATATTAAAATGCTCACTTATAGTATATCATTTAATCACTATGAAAAAGAACATATGAAAGAAAAAAGTTTAAATCATAAACAAACAATCTAGATGAATACAAACTTTGAAAAAGAAAAGAAGTTAAAAGAAACAAACAACCATATTTTAAACCAAAAAATATAGGAGAAACCATTAGTAAGTTTCATAAGCTTACCAAATCTCAGAAATCAAGTATGCGTGTGTGAAATGAATATTGCACACCTCCTTCAATTGGTGAAACCTAAGAAGAGACGTGGAGAATGTCACCTCTCAAACTCTAGGGTGCAGGTGAGTTGGTAAGAGGCTCTCATGGCTTAAGTGAGGTCACGAGTTCAAACCGCCCTCATGTATGCAACCGTTTAAAACTTGGAGTCAGAGCTTTGTCTCCTGCAAGGGACCTACTCAGCTCGAGCGGGGATTAATCTAAGTATGGATAGCTTAAAAGTGTCTTTCCATAATTGAGATCCGCCTAGAATATCTCGTGGAAAAACAAAAAAAAATGTCACCTCATGTAAAAAATGCACAATTGAAAAAATGAAGAAAAGGGAGAAACAGAGATATTAAACCTTATTATCTTACAACACCTAGCCTCAATGATTCCTTTAACAAATCGAGACTTGTCAAATCAATCTTTGGCTTACCCATGAATTGATTGATTCTCTTAAATAAAATAACAACAATTACCAAGAGAAGAGAATTAAACTCTTAGCTCTTGATGTTTGAGTTTCCTTAGTCATAGCGACAAAAAACCTAATTAATATTTTGAATTGAGTTGTAATAGTTTTAAAAAGCAAGTCATTTAATTAAAATTTTTAAAAGGTTTTAACTTCTCAAAAGATCTTGACCCTTCAAATTTTGTTATCCCTCTAATGTATAGTAATTGATTGATTGGTGACATATAATTATTCTAATAGACTTGAAGTATACATTAATATTGGTTATGTGATTGTATTTACAATGTTAGTGCCTTCATAAAGGTGGTATGTTATATTGTGAGATGTATGTGATGTGCAGTGATAATAGATTAGGAAGATTATACTCTTAACTTGCTTGTTGCTTTACTACTTTAGAGTCCGATGGTGAACCCTCCATCTATGAGCTGATGCTTCTGTGAGTATTCCAATATGAACCTATCATGACCATCTAGCTTATACAGTAAAACCTCTATAAATGAATATTGTTGGGACCTGAAAAATTATTATTTTATACGGAGTTATTAATTTATCGATAAATGAATATTTTATTAATTTATAGAATAATTTTTATTTTGTACATTATATTTGTCAATTTTTTTGTAACTAAGAAAATAAAATAAATAAACAATTAATTAATGATGGTGCATTGTATCTAAGTTTGTTAATCTTGTCAAAAATATGTTTATTTATCTTAGATTAACATGATTCAAAATAGAGTGTATGTAGGTACATTAGAATATGAAGTGTTGTAAATTGTTTCAAGTACACAGTACTGTATAGAGTTTATAAATAGATACATGTACTTTAATGATGCACTCATATTTTCTTATCTTTTTATACTTTTACACTTAGTTTTTATTATCGACGTCATTTTTATTCTAGCATCTTGGAAGGCTATAAGATGGAAGCAATAAATCCTGAAAAAATTAATATTCTAGATGCTATCTATTTTATTAAAGCTGCTTGGAATATTGATGTGAAGGCCACAACTATTGCAAATTGTTTTCGGCACTGCAAAATTCGATTCGAGGAAGATATGTTTCTAAAAGAAGAAACTGCTGATGTTGAAGGCAATCAAAGATTAGAGGAAGTTATTTATAATTTACATTATAGAAACGCCATGAATATAGAGCATATTCTGAATTATCCTAGTGAAAATGAAGCTTTAATGGAATCGCCTACGGACGAAGAAATTATTCAAGGAATAATGGGTATGGAAGATGATGACAATCAAGATCCAGATGATAGTAATGTTATACCACATGTTTCTCCAAAAGAAGCTTTTCTTGCCGTAGAGACATTGAAAAGTTACTTGCTTCAAAATAAGAAGAATGTGTCGAATGTAGTTTATGCCCTCCAAAAAGTTAAAAATGAAATTGAATTCAGTTCGCTTGAAAAGAAGAATCAATTGACTAAAGATACATATTTTAGGAAAGCATAAAATTTGAAATAAAAATTGTTTAGGAAGTACTTTATTTTATGAATTATATATATAATTTTCATACTTATTTAATGAATTATTATTTTATATTTTCAGTGAGCCTCAATGATTTTTTTTAAAACTATTATCTTATGCATTTAGCAAGGTTATTATTTTAATTCATTGGCCCAAGTCAAGATCGAAGAAAATTATTATTTAATCGAGATTATTAATTTATCTAATATTCATTTATCGAGGTTTTAATCGAGATTATTAATTTATCTAATATTCATTTATCGAAGTTTTACTGTATATAACTACAGGAGGTCACCAGAGCACCCAACTTCTAATTTCCATCATGTGTTTTACGATGCTCGTTATAGCTTTTCCAGGGAGAAACCCACGAGACATCTTCTAAAACAAACTAGTCGACATACAGGACTGGAGTTGCTAACTTATTGTCCTTCGGAGGAAATCATGCTTGCATGTTTCAAATGGATGTGACATCTGTTTACATACCGTCAAAGTCGGATTGGGTGATTGGGAACTTATTGATTAATTAGCATCAAACATAATAGGCAATAATGGCATAGCCGAGGAAAGATAAATGAAAGTTTGAAAGGACTCTTGACTTGTGACAACTGACAACTTCATTGGCTCAACTATCACAGGGGTTACATCTAGAAACCTAAAAGATATACACACAAAATATTTATATAATATAATACCTAGTTATGGATAAGCTTTGATGGGCTACTCAAACAAGGAATAAAGTGCAAAGAAAAGATATTATAGTCTATAATGTGAGATAAGTTCTTATCATAGTTGCTCCAGTCGGGTCGGAGAGTAGATGCCTGACAAGGCGTATTCTCGTCTCATTTGGCGCAATCACAAACATATAGAAGGCAAACACTGCAAGATCAGCCGACGAAAGAGTAGAGCCAAGGAATCCCTGCGGCATCCTGCAAGAAAGTGTACTCCATTAAATGTTCCAGGTAAAGGTATAACGAAAGCTAAGTCGACAAGTACTGTCGTACGGTATAGAAACTGGAAAGCTTAAGAAGCATGTATAAATACTCCGTAAAATGTTCCAAGACCTATCAACCAAATTGACAAAAGTTTACAAGTCCTAGACAAAGTACTGAATCCAAATTCCTAAAGTAACTAGGAAGGCATGACCACTATAACAGAGACAGATGGTAGAAGAGAAGAATAAAATAAATCATACCAATTTGGTAAGCGAAAGAAGGGACGGAAGAATGTTCTAATGCCATCAATATCCAATTGCAGTATAAGTGCTAGTCCAAAGAGAAAGAGTTTCCTTTCTTGTGGCCAAAGGGTATTCCAGGCTATAAAACAAACGAATTTTATCAGATCTATGTTTGCCACCATACATTGGAGTCAGCGACACATTTAAAACGCATATTATTTTTATGAATTTGTCACAACAGACGACTTTGCTGACATTATGGTGCATATATGCAGACCAGCCATCAGTCTGGTAAGTGTTTGAAAGCTAAGGATGAAGATCAGGTTATGCAAGAAACGCAAGATCACAGCTACCTATTCTCCTTCTGTCAATATATGCACAGACTGGACCGGATACTTCGATTCAAATAAAAGAAAGAAGAGTTTAAGGAAAGCTGAACTCCTAAGTCATGTATGCAAGTCAAGAACTGCATACCTTGCATTGAGATATTTGGCTTATTTCTTTCATAAGTCAGCTTGTCCTTTGAGTGATTCCCTGACAGCATAATTTGGAGCCTCTGACAGCGATCTTACAAGTGAATATCCTGTTAAATAAAATGAGAACCTAATAAGAATAATCAAATTCAAATTGTTCGAGAAAGTAGGAATGATCTCACGCATCTCACCAGTAGCTGGATGTACCATGCTAGCTGCAGCACCAAAAGCAAGATTCTTTTGCTCAGTATTAGGCAAGGAACCACCAACTGGAATGTAAGACCACTCCTGCACAAAGAGTAGGACAAAAATGTAGCATGTGTCATCTCATAGTAACTACATGCAAATGCATTGATTGGATAGATAGCGAGAGAACAGTTCGGATTGTCTATAAAGCTCTGTATTTTGCTCAAATAATTAAACTTTCTTCCAGAATCCATCAGTGTGAAACTTGGATAAGCATTAACCCCGTATCTTGGAGTCAGGCAGAAGAAGAACGCTTTTCATTTGAGAAAAGAACTGAGTTTTGTTTATACACACAATGCCCTGCAACAGAGTATAGCAAGATTACCTCTTCATATATTTTCAAAAGTTTGACGCCCATTGTCTCCAACCTTGACATGAGTTTTCTCTTTAACAAGTCAAAAGGCATAGCATCTTTTGAAGCCAGACAAGTTTCCTGCATTTATTCAGTAATTACTATAAATACGTTGCACATGATTGGCATGAATAAGCGAGTAGAAGAAAAACCTCAAAGAAAACTCGTGTCGTTGACAAAGGCATCGCATAAAGAAATGTTGGGTTTTCAGCTTCGAAGGATTGAACCTTTTGCTTCATGTAGTCTCTGTAGTCCATAAAAACCATAAGACTTGGATCATATGGATTATTTTCCACCTGGAATTTTTAAAACTAGATAAATGTCACAAAATGGCTTATGTCACACCTCAAAGAAGAAAGAAAGAGAAACAAAAACATACTCAAAGAATCAATTAGAAGTCTCGTCCTAACCATCAAACTTAGAATGTTCCACGAACAGGAAAAAAGCAGGTGAAGTGCAAAATCAACTCAGGATTTTGGAAATCTAAAGCTGAGAATAAGAGGTATCTTAATTTGCCATTATTTGGAAGACTAGACTTCACCCTCGTACCTCAACTTCTACGCCATATGCTGTTTGGACAGAAACTCTTGGACCTCCAACCTCATACTGCAACAGCTTTCCTGAAGCTGCTCCAGATGCCACAGTGACAAGCCTGTAGGCAAAACACCCGTACCATTACACCACCTCTTCCGAGAAATAATCCTCATACAACCACTATACATTCTACTAAAAAACAAAAAGAAAATAAAGCCATTTACAGAGTTGCGATCACAGATTAAACGAAAACAAACAGTATCTACCTGCATGGAACAGAAACACCATCTTCACAAGCGACAACACTGTGCCCATCATTGGCTTCAAAAATCCTATCCACTTTTGAGCTCCGATACAAAACACCTGACTCCACACACCTGGAAAAAATTAACAACGTGACTAAAGATAAAACTACACCAGTCACCACTCATCAAGTAACAGTACAGCTACACAACACTACACTTACCTGCTCAACAACTCTTCGTGAAGCAAGTGTCGACTAACTCCTCCATAAGCGCGGCCAACGAGAATCGGATCACTGCGCTCGTCGAGATATACAATTGTATCCCGCCACACGTGCTCTATGCACCTTTCAAGTCCAAGATCTGGAACATCCATTTCTTCAGGATCCAACCATTCTCTACATGTACATCAGTTTAATTAACCAAAATTTAAAGTTTCTTTTTTTGACCTTTAAATTCATCTTCCCAGACGCCATAATTATTAGTAAAGGGAAGGTCAGGACCAGTAAGTCCAACCTTTAAGCTCAGCTTAGCTGATTCTGCTGCCAGAGCTAGACCGGCCGGTCCACACCCGATCACAACCAAGTCCAGTATCTCTCCTCCAACTGGTAACAGCCTTAACTGTGTAAATAAAACTACACTATGAGGTTACAGCTCAGTTTCGGCGGAAAAAAAAAGGGCTGAAGAAAATAGAGAACTAGTGGTTATAGATACAAGAGCAGTAACTAGCAAGTGAAACCTTATGGGCGAGTTTAGGCTGGTTGTCCATGGTCTGCTGCATTTGTACGAAGAGAAGCTGGGACCCACCGGCCTTTACGTAATCTTCGTCGTCCACAAAGCCTTGCTTAAAAGCCACACAACTCACTCCACCCCCTCCTGTGCTCGCTTTCACTCTATACATACGGTACCGTCTGTTCCACTGATATTGCCTTGTCAGAGTTGGACAAGTCCACGTAGGGCTAGAACAGGTCGCCGTTGTTGGAGCTCCAAGACAGTCCATATGCACATCCCTCTTGTGTGTGGTTTCACGCCATTGGAGAAGCTTACGTGAGCTTGAAGAAAGTTTGTTGGTGACTATTCCTGTACTTGGGGATAGGAAGCGAGTTCTCGGCTTGTGAGCTGAGGTGTTCCCAGCCGTCATCCTTATATTGCCACGTGGAGGAAATAGATTGGGTGAACCTTTTAGAAAAAATATATGAGAAACGACGTTGGATTAGTGGACATAGAAAGCGGTGTCGTTTCCGATTCAGAATTAGGGCTGACAATAACAACGGTTCCCTTGGAGAAGAAGGCGCCATTGACGAAGCAGAGAGTTGAAGCGTTTTCGTTAGAGCGAGACAGATGGGGAATCCAAAGCAGAAGTGGACGGCGGAGGAAGAGGAGGCGCTTAGGGCAGGAGTGGCCAAACATGGCGCTGGCAAGTGGAAGAACATCCAGAAAGATCCCGAGTTCAATCCTTTTCTCTTCTCTCGCTCCAACATCGATCTCAAAGTACTCTCTCGCTTTTTATTCTAACTCGCTCTGATTTGCTTCTTCATTTTCTTAAGGAAATTTTGCCCCCCCAATGATTAGGTCAACTGGGAACATTGACCCATTGTTCTTGTTGTTGGTGGTGGTGATTTTGATAGGATAAATGGAGGAATATGAGTATAAGTGCAGGTGAAAAGTCTCGGCCGTCAAAACCTAAACTTATTGCCGATGCTTCTGCTCCTGCACCTTCTCCTTCTGTAAACACCGCTTCCGATGTTGTCGCTGCCCCTGTTACTTTAGATCTTGTTGTCGCCGCCGCGGATGATTCTTCCAAAACCGTGACCGATGGGAAACTTGCTCCGAGGTATGTTCTTAATTTTCTGTTACTCTGTTCCTTTATATTATCATGTCATCTGTAGTTTTCTTCAGAAACAGCTGTGGAAGATGCATTTTTAGTCTTTTGTATTTCTGTATGCATATCATTGATAAGTAAGAATGCAATCACTCTTTTGTGTATAATTTTTCCTGAGGGAATTGAATTACATTGGAAAATTTTCAGATGAACCCTCAGGAAAAATTATACACAAAAGAGTGATTGCATTCTTACTTATCAATGATATGCATACAGAAATACAAAAGACTAAAAATGCATCTTCCACAGCTGTTTCTGAAGAAAACTACAGATGACATGATAATATAAAGGAACAGAGTAACAGAAAATTAAGAACATACCTCGGAGCAAGTTTCCCATCGGTCACGGTTTTGGAAGAATCATCCGCGGCGGCGACAACAAGATCTAAAGTAACAGGGGCAGCGACAACATCGGAAGCGGTGTTTACAGAAGGAGAAGGTGCAGGAGCAGAAGCATCGGCAATAAGTTTAGGTTTTGACGGCCGAGACTTTTCACCTGCACTTATACTCATATTCCTCCATTTATCCTATCAAAATCACCACCACCAACAACAAGAACAATGGGTCAATGTTCCCAGTTGACCTAATCATTGGGGGGGCAAAATTTCCTTAAGAAAATGAAGAAGCAAATCAGAGCGAGTTAGAATAAAAAGCGAGAGAGTACTTTGAGATCGATGTTGGAGCGAGAGAAGAGAAAAGGATTGAACTCGGGATCTTTCTGGATGTTCTTCCACTTGCCAGCGCCATGTTTGGCCACTCCTGCCCTAAGCGCCTCCTCTTCCTCCGCCGTCCACTTCTGCTTTGGATTCCCCATCTGTCTCGCTCTAACGAAAACGCTTCAACTCTCTGCTTCGTCAATGGCGCCTTCTTCTCCAAGGGAACCGTTGTTATTGTCAGCCCTAATTCTGAATCGGAAACGACACCGCTTTCTATGTCCACTAATCCAACGTCGTTTCTCATATATTTTTTCTAAAAGGTTCACCCAATCTATTTCCTCCACGTGGCAATATAAGGATGACGGCTGGGAACACCTCAGCTCACAAGCCGAGAACTCGCTTCCTATCCCCAAGTACAGGAATAGTCACCAACAAACTTTCTTCAAGCTCACGTAAGCTTCTCCAATGGCGTGAAACCACACACAAGAGGGATGTGCATATGGACTGTCTTGGAGCTCCAACAACGGCGACCTGTTCTAGCCCTACGTGGACTTGTCCAACTCTGACAAGGCAATATCAGTGGAACAGACGGTACCGTATGTATAGAGTGAAAGCGAGCACAGGAGGGGGTGGAGTGAGTTGTGTGGCTTTTAAGCAAGGCTTTGTGGACGACGAAGATTACGTAAAGGCCGGTGGGTCCCAGCTTCTCTTCGTACAAATGCAGCAGACCATGGACAACCAGCCTAAACTCGCCCATAAGGTTTCACTTGCTAGTTACTGCTCTTGTATCTATAACCACTAGTTCTCTATTTTCTTCAGCCCTTTTTTTTTCCGCCGAAACTGAGCTGTAACCTCATAGTGTAGTTTTATTTACACAGTTAAGGCTGTTACCAGTTGGAGGAGAGATACTGGACTTGGTTGTGATCGGGTGTGGACCGGCCGGTCTAGCTCTGGCAGCAGAATCAGCTAAGCTGAGCTTAAAGGTTGGACTTACTGGTCCTGACCTTCCCTTTACTAATAATTATGGCGTCTGGGAAGATGAATTTAAAGGTCAAAAAAAGAAACTTTAAATTTTGGTTAATTAAACTGATGTACATGTAGAGAATGGTTGGATCCTGAAGAAATGGATGTTCCAGATCTTGGACTTGAAAGGTGCATAGAGCACGTGTGGCGGGATACAATTGTATATCTCGACGAGCGCAGTGATCCGATTCTCGTTGGCCGCGCTTATGGAGGAGTTAGTCGACACTTGCTTCACGAAGAGTTGTTGAGCAGGTAAGTGTAGTGTTGTGTAGCTGTACTGTTACTTGATGAGTGGTGACTGGTGTAGTTTTATCTTTAGTCACGTTGTTAATTTTTTCCAGGTGTGTGGAGTCAGGTGTTTTGTATCGGAGCTCAAAAGTGGATAGGATTTTTGAAGCCAATGATGGGCACAGTGTTGTCGCTTGTGAAGATGGTGTTTCTGTTCCATGCAGGTAGATACTGTTTGTTTTCGTTTAATCTGTGATCGCAACTCTGTAAATGGCTTTATTTTCTTTTTGTTTTTTAGTAGAATGTATAGTGGTTGTATGAGGATTATTTCTCGGAAGAGGTGGTGTAATGGTACGGGTGTTTTGCCTACAGGCTTGTCACTGTGGCATCTGGAGCAGCTTCAGGAAAGCTGTTGCAGTATGAGGTTGGAGGTCCAAGAGTTTCTGTCCAAACAGCATATGGCGTAGAAGTTGAGGTACGAGGGTGAAGTCTAGTCTTCCAAATAATGGCAAATTAAGATACCTCTTATTCTCAGCTTTAGATTTCCAAAATCCTGAGTTGATTTTGCACTTCACCTGCTTTTTTCCTGTTCGTGGAACATTCTAAGTTTGATGGTTAGGACGAGACTTCTAATTGATTCTTTGAGTATGTTTTTGTTTCTCTTTCTTTCTTCTTTGAGGTGTGACATAAGCCATTTTGTGACATTTATCTAGTTTTAAAAATTCCAGGTGGAAAATAATCCATATGATCCAAGTCTTATGGTTTTTATGGACTACAGAGACTACATGAAGCAAAAGGTTCAATCCTTCGAAGCTGAAAACCCAACATTTCTTTATGCGATGCCTTTGTCAACGACACGAGTTTTCTTTGAGGTTTTTCTTCTACTCGCTTATTCATGCCAATCATGTGCAACGTATTTATAGTAATTACTGAATAAATGCAGGAAACTTGTCTGGCTTCAAAAGATGCTATGCCTTTTGACTTGTTAAAGAGAAAACTCATGTCAAGGTTGGAGACAATGGGCGTCAAACTTTTGAAAATATATGAAGAGGTAATCTTGCTATACTCTGTTGCAGGGCATTGTGTGTATAAACAAAACTCAGTTCTTTTCTCAAATGAAAAGCGTTCTTCTTCTGCCTGACTCCAAGATACGGGGTTAATGCTTATCCAAGTTTCACACTGATGGATTCTGGAAGAAAGTTTAATTATTTGAGCAAAATACAGAGCTTTATAGACAATCCGAACTGTTCTCTCGCTATCTATCCAATCAATGCATTTGCATGTAGTTACTATGAGATGACACATGCTACATTTTTGTCCTACTCTTTGTGCAGGAGTGGTCTTACATTCCAGTTGGTGGTTCCTTGCCTAATACTGAGCAAAAGAATCTTGCTTTTGGTGCTGCAGCTAGCATGGTACATCCAGCTACTGGTGAGATGCGTGAGATCATTCCTACTTTCTCGAACAATTTGAATTTGATTATTCTTATTAGGTTCTCATTTTATTTAACAGGATATTCACTTGTAAGATCGCTGTCAGAGGCTCCAAATTATGCTGTCAGGGAATCACTCAAAGGACAAGCTGACTTATGAAAGAAATAAGCCAAATATCTCAATGCAAGGTATGCAGTTCTTGACTTGCATACATGACTTAGGAGTTCAGCTTTCCTTAAACTCTTCTTTCTTTTATTTGAATCGAAGTATCCGGTCCAGTCTGTGCATATATTGACAGAAGGAGAATAGGTAGCTGTGATCTTGCGTTTCTTGCATAACCTGATCTTCATCCTTAGCTTTCAAACACTTACCAGACTGATGGCTGGTCTGCATATATGCACCATAATGTCAGCAAAGTCGTCTGTTGTGACAAATTCATAAAAATAATATGCGTTTTAAATGTGTCGCTGACTCCAATGTATGGTGGCAAACATAGATCTGATAAAATTCGTTTGTTTTATAGCCTGGAATACCCTTTGGCCACAAGAAAGGAAACTCTTTCTCTTTGGACTAGCACTTATACTGCAATTGGATATTGATGGCATTAGAACATTCTTCCGTCCCTTCTTTCGCTTACCAAATTGGTATGATTTATTTTATTCTTCTCTTCTACCATCTGTCTCTGTTATAGTGGTCATGCCTTCCTAGTTACTTTAGGAATTTGGATTCAGTACTTTGTCTAGGACTTGTAAACTTTTGTCAATTTGGTTGATAGGTCTTGGAACATTTTACGGAGTATTTATACATGCTTCTTAAGCTTTCCAGTTTCTATACCGTACGACAGTACTTGTCGACTTAGCTTTCGTTATACCTTTACCTGGAACATTTAATGGAGTACACTTTCTTGCAGGATGCCGCAGGGATTCCTTGGCTCTACTCTTTCGTCGGCTGATCTTGCAGTGTTTGCCTTCTATATGTTTGTGATTGCGCCAAATGAGACGAGAATACGCCTTGTCAGGCATCTACTCTCCGACCCGACTGGAGCAACTATGATAAGAACTTATCTCACATTATAGACTATAATATCTTTTCTTTGCACTTTATTCCTTGTTTGAGTAGCCCATCAAAGCTTATCCATAACTAGGTATTATATTATATAAATATTTTGTGTGTATATCTTTTAGGTTTCTAGATGTAACCCCTGTGATAGTTGAGCCAATGAAGTTGTCAGTTGTCACAAGTCAAGAGTCCTTTCAAACTTTCATTTATCTTTCCTCGGCTATGCCATTATTGCCTATTATGTTTGATGCTAATTAATCAATAAGTTCCCAATCACCCAATCCGACTTTGACGGTATGTAAACAGATGTCACATCCATTTGAAACATGCAAGCATGATTTCCTCCGAAGGACAATAAGTTAGCAACTCCAGTCCTGTATGTCGACTAGTTTGTTTTAGAAGATGTCTCGTGGGTTTCTCCCTGGAAAAGCTATAACGAGCATCGTAAAACACATGATGGAAATTAGAAGTTGGGTGCTCTGGTGACCTCCTGTAGTTATATACAGTAAAACTTCGATAAATGAATATTAGATAAATTAATAATCTCGATTAAAACCTCGATAAATGAATATTAGATAAATTAATAATCTCGATTAAATAATAATTTTCTTCGATCTTGACTTGGGCCAATGAATTAAAATAATAACCTTGCTAAATGCATAAGATAATAGTTTTAAAAAAAATCATTGAGGCTCACTGAAAATATAAAATAATAATTCATTAAATAAGTATGAAAATTATATATATAATTCATAAAATAAAGTACTTCCTAAACAATTTTTATTTCAAATTTTATGCTTTCCTAAAATATGTATCTTTAGTCAATTGATTCTTCTTTTCAAGCGAACTGAATTCAATTTCATTTTTAACTTTTTGGAGGGCATAAACTACATTCGACACATTCTTCTTATTTTGAAGCAAGTAACTTTTCAATGTCTCTACGGCAAGAAAAGCTTCTTTTGGAGAAACATGTGGTATAACATTACTATCATCTGGATCTTGATTGTCATCATCTTCCATACCCATTATTCCTTGAATAATTTCTTCGTCCGTAGGCGATTCCATTAAAGCTTCATTTTCACTAGGATAATTCAGAATATGCTCTATATTCATGGCGTTTCTATAATGTAAATTATAAATAACTTCCTCTAATCTTTGATTGCCTTCAACATCAGCAGTTTCTTCTTTTAGAAACATATCTTCCTCGAATCGAATTTTGCAGTGCCGAAAACAATTTGCAATAGTTGTGGCCTTCACATCAATATTCCAAGCAGCTTTAATAAAATAGATAGCATCTAGAATATTAATTTTTTCAGGATTTATTGCTTCCATCTTATAGCCTTCCAAGATGCTAGAATAAAAATGACGTCGATAATAAAAACTAAGTGTAAAAGTATAAAAAGATAAGAAAATATGAGTGCATCATTAAAGTACATGTATCTATTTATAAACTCTATACAGTACTGTGTACTTGAAACAATTTACAACACTTCATATTCTAATGTACCTACATACACTCTATTTTGAATCATGTTAATCTAAGATAAATAAACATATTTTTGACAAGATTAACAAACTTAGATACAATGCACCATCATTAATTAATTGTTTATTTATTTTATTTTCTTAGTTACAAAAAAATTGACAAATATAATGTACAAAATAAAAATTATTCTATAAATTAATAAAATATTCATTTATCGATAAATTAATAACTCCGTATAAAATAATAATTTTTCAGGTCCCAACAATATTCATTTATAGAGGTTTTACTGTATAAGCTAGATGGTCATGATAGGTTCATATTGGAATACTCACAGAAGCATCAGCTCATAGATGGAGGGTTCACCATCGGACTCTAAAGTAGTAAAGCAACAAGCAAGTTAAGAGTATAATCTTCCTAATCTATTATCACTGCACATCACATACATCTCACAATATAACATACCACCTTTATGAAGGCACTAACATTGTAAATACAATCACATAACCAATATTAATGTATACTTCAAGTCTATTAGAATAATTATATGTCACCAATCAATCAATTACTATACATTAGAGGGATAACAAAATTTGAAGGGTCAAGATCTTTTGAGAAGTTAAAACCTTTTAAAAATTTTAATTAAATGACTTGCTTTTTAAAACTATTACAACTCAATTCAAAATATTAATTAGGTTTTTTGTCGCTATGACTAAGGAAACTCAAACATCAAGAGCTAAGAGTTTAATTCTCTTCTCTTGGTAATTGTTGTTATTTTATTTAAGAGAATCAATCAATTCATGGGTAAGCCAAAGATTGATTTGACAAGTCTCGATTTGTTAAAGGAATCATTGAGGCTAGGTGTTGTAAGATAATAAGGTTTAATATCTCTGTTTCTCCCTTTTCTTCATTTTTTCAATTGTGCATTTTTTACATGAGGTGACATTTTTTTTTGTTTTTCCACGAGATATTCTAGGCGGATCTCAATTATGGAAAGACACTTTTAAGCTATCCATACTTAGATTAATCCCCGCTCGAGCTGAGTAGGTCCCTTGCAGGAGACAAAGCTCTGACTCCAAGTTTTAAACGGTTGCATACATGAGGGCGGTTTGAACTCGTGACCTCACTTAAGCCATGAGAGCCTCTTACCAACTCACCTGCACCCTAGAGTTTGAGAGGTGACATTCTCCACGTCTCTTCTTAGGTTTCACCAATTGAAGGAGGTGTGCAATATTCATTTCACACACGCATACTTGATTTCTGAGATTTGGTAAGCTTATGAAACTTACTAATGGTTTCTCCTATATTTTTTGGTTTAAAATATGGTTGTTTGTTTCTTTTAACTTCTTTTCTTTTTCAAAGTTTGTATTCATCTAGATTGTTTGTTTATGATTTAAACTTTTTTCTTTCATATGTTCTTTTTCATAGTGATTAAATGATATACTATAAGTGAGCATTTTAATATGGACAAGTTTCAAATTTGGAAAACTTATTTAGTTTATACGTGCGCAACACATAACTACAATTATACATAAGTACCTTCTAAAAACAACCCTTTATGTTCAGTAGACTTGATTTTTGATAAGTTATTCAATAGTTTTGATTAACATGATTAGAAGTAAAAGTTTATCAAAACTTTAATTTACCAATATGTTAGTCCAAAGCACAACGGATTATTTATTACAATTGTGCAATAAAGCTTATCTTATTAATATTAGAAATATATGGACAACATTTGAAATATTTATTTTAGATAAGTTAAGATTAGAACCTAAAAAACTTTGTATATGGCTTCAATTTACTTCTTATACAAATTGAATGGGACTCTGATTCTGTTGCATAAAATTAATTAATTTTCCCCAATTAAGATTCCAATTGATTATTAGCCTTTGAACTCCAAAATAAACTTCTTATTATGTTACAATTTCTAACATAACTAGCCAAGATTGAACATTATGAGTTAAAAAACAAATGCAAGTTCGACGACTATGTTGGATAAAGATTTTTTTATATTTGGGGGTTAACGGTTGTCACGTAGACTTCATGGACGAATCGAAATACTTGAAGACATTTTGTTTCTTGTGCTCAACGTAAGGTGAGTTATCTCTAATTTTATAGTTTCATAAGTTTTTTGACTTTTTAATATCGATGCGGTTGTTAACTTATTCATTTAATTTTAACATCAAAATTTTTGGTTTTTTGGGTGGATTGATTCTCCGATATGTGAAAGAGCTTTGAGTATCATAATTGGACTGTCGAAAAAGATAAACAAGCTAGAAAAAAATGTTAAAATAGAAAATTAAAATATTGAGTGTTGTATTATTAGTGGTTGCCATTAAAATTTATTATGAGTGGATGCATAAGTTTAAGATGAAACTTCAAGTTTTTGTGAAGAGCAAAACAAAAAAGGAACGGATGGAGGAGAGAAGTGTGTATGAGAAACTTAAGTTGATAGTTTTTCAAATTTGTTTTTTTGAAGTTTTTCTTTTCAAACTTCACATATTTTCCTGTATTTATTTTTGGCCATGAGCCATTCTTAAATTTGTGCATTGTGAAAGAAATATTAATGTAAAGGTACTGAAGTTGGAATTCTAAAATATCCATCTATTCTTTATTTTAGTATATACTTATGTTTTGATGTGGGAAATCTCTTTCTTTAATAGTTATTAATGAAAAGAACACACTTGCTTTGCAATGAAAGAATATACAAACATTCACATTAGTCTTTAACTTATTAAAGGGGTTAACTATAACTAGGATTTATATAATGCTTTATGGTATTCATGAGAACTAATAAGACATAAATAGGTAAGTTAAGAGAAGCTATAGTATTCAAGATGTTAGCTGCTATGATTTCTGCTATAGTATTCAAGTTGTTAGCTGCCATGATTTCTTACTTTAGTTAGAACTTTAACCACTTATGGATGTTAAATTTCACAATTGCTATATTATCCAAGTTTTTAACTGCTACGATTTCCTGAATGCAACAATACCCAGTCCATCAAGATTAATTCCCTTAAAATTTTAGAAAGAAGACAATAATAGAACTATAAAGTATCCAATCTAATACATGTATCTCCTTGTAATGACTTTTTGTATTTGTCATACAACTATTGTGACTAATCATATAAGAGTTTATGTTTACAAGTATTGTATATGGTCTTATAAATAAAAATGTTTCCTCATCAAGGGAAAATTCATTGGTTATTACAAAAGCATCCATGTCCTATTACAAAATTCATCGATTATTACAAAAGAATCCTATACTTTTATCAATAGGACATACCAAAATATTCAATTCAATGACTTTGTACAGTACTTCCTGAATTCAATTCAATGACTTTGCACAGTACTTTCTGAAGCTTTTGATTTAATCCTTTTCATCCTAACAAAAATAAAAACATATAATTAAAAGGTAACCTGATTGTCAAATTTGATTTAGAACCCATAAAGCTTTGTGATTTTCAATATATGTAACCTTTGTCGTGTTATAACTCACCTTGTTAGTTATCACTAGTGTTTGAGGATCCTTATCTCATAATTCCCCATATCCACTAACTGGTCTCTTTCTTTTACTTGGTTTTGATATTGATGGTCAACTTAAAGGATTAATAGTAGAACATTTTGCTTAGATATCAATTGTAGATTGCATTTTTAAAAATAAAAACAAATAATGTTGTTGGACCCCTAACCTTTTTCCTGATGAATTAAGCATGATCTCAATTATTTTTGAGGTTCTGAATGATTAATTGTTTGGTTAGATTTTGATTAAGTATGATTGAAATAAGTTATAGTGTTTGATGGAATAATTTTTAAGAGTTAATTATTC
>JAOQMQ010000195.1:11155997-11173709 GCA_027563845.1 Erythroxylum subrotundum
TATTATTATGTATAAGTATTGTTATTATTATATAATTTCTATCTATTATTATTCAAATTGATTATTATTATACATTTCGAACTGATATTTGTTAATGTCATTGTTTTTGTTGTTATGAAAATAATAATAACAATTATTATTATTGTTAATCGTGATTAAAAAAGCATATTATTTCCAACCGGTAATAGTTAGTTTTTTTCCTAATACAAATCATTCCTAATAAAAGTATCAATGAATAACATATTTCTAATCATATTAAGGATCAAGGGTATATTTGTCATTTGGGAAAAATTTTCGTTCTGTCCCCAGCAACCAAACACTTCTGTCCTCGAGACGGAGACAGTTTTCTCTGTTCTGTCCACCATATCCAAACAATTCACTGTCTCCATTTTTTGTTCCGTTCCGTCTTCGAAAATTCTGTTCTGTTCTGTTCCGTCTCCAGCTACCGGAGACAGCAACCACACATGTTGTTTTAGTAAACACTTGTAATGGCCAACTGGGTGTACTTGCTCCTCAGTTCTCAAACTCACGAAGATGCCAAAAGATTCCAATTCGCTTGCTTATTTCCTTTGAAAGATCATATCATGCAAGTTAGGATCAGCTCTCGTGTGTTTTCTTTGAATAGAGAGATCTACTCTGCATCTAAGGAATTCAATTCATAAACTAATTATATGTTTTTTCTTTCCATAAGATATGATTAGTTGTTATATCAGGCAAGTAACTATGTCCTTGTGTATATTTTAATTACCAAAATAATAAAACTAGTAATGGGACATACTTTTATAAAATTTTAAAAATGTTTTAACTTTTAAAAATTTTTATACTGTAGTATCAGAATTTTTAACCTAGTGACTAATTTTTTAAATTTTGTATAAATAAAATAAATTGATATTTTAACTAATATAATACATTAACTAAATATATCACTTGTATGTCAATTTATTAAGTAAAAATAATATTTTGACCAAATTGTTATAAATACTTATATGTTTGTTTATTAGTCATGTAAGTAAAAATAATATTTTGACCTGATTGATATAAATTCTAAAACAACGATTATTGAATTAAAAATTTTAAAAGTTTGAGACTAAATTAAAAAGATTAAATATTTTTCAATCTATTATGTCAATTTTAAATAAACTATATAACACAATATACCCAGAAGGAAAAAAAAAAGTTATTTCAAAACTTATAATAAAAAATTGATTTTAGGAGATGGTAATTAACTTCCGTTTTTTTGTGTGTGTTTCAATCAAAAGATTCACTAGGCAGTATTCGGTCGTTAAATTTTATGTTTGTACAAAACCCATCGGCACTCCGACATCCCATAAGACTAGGAGGGCTTGAAGCCTGGTGAGAGCCGGCTCGATAATTTTATTTCCAAATTAACCCCACCCTTCCCCTTATTTTTCCATTTTCGGATGCATCAAACCATGGGCAAAAAAGTAAATTAAATGGTTCCTAATTTCCATTGCCGATCAAAACACAGCGAGTATGAACCTTCGATTTGCAGCGTCAACCCTTATTCGAAAAAATTTTCACTTTCCGAAAGCAGAAAAAAGCGCATTAAATTTTCAATCCCTGAATTTTTCCGATTCGAGTTGTCATTCCGACTCCTCTCATGGTAAATTTCGTCCATAATTTTGTATCTGAACTTTTGGCCTTTTAATTAGTATACCTTTTTGATTTTGAATTTCAATTTTCATTTGAGTTTTAGGGTTTCTTTGTGTGTTAGGTTGAGTTCTTATATGTTGTTTGTCATGGATTCCTGCTTACTTTTCCTTTTGATGTTGGTATACTTTTGGGCATGCCTTCATTGATTTCTTAACTGGTGATTTATGTGTTCATTGTTGTTTTATTAGTTTTTTGGTCAATGAACTGAATTATTATCCCAATTATTCGAAATAGTAGAAAATGAATTAAGTATTTGTGAGCTTGTGGCGGTAAAACCTGTGTAAAAGAAGCAACTGTTTTGACTATTGTATTTTCGGATGTGAATAATGCTGCTACCAAGTTCAAGTTTTGATGGAAAGATTGAAAGAATTTAAGTTCAATATAACTTCATGCTAAAAGATCACAATTTTCTCTCTAAAGAAGGAAACGAAATTTCACTCTAAAGAAGGAATTTAGCAAAAATAAAAATGTTGTATTTACTGATTAGCCAATGAGACAGGATCGGGCACGCTAGAGTGTTGTAACTTTTAATATGTTGCCATAAATTATTAATCACTGATTCGAGTCATCTCTGGATGGATGCTGTGGGATTTGTCCATTTTTTTATTCTATTGGTGTTTGCTTGACCAAGCTTATTTACTATGGTGATTAATGAGCAGTGATTTGCTACAATAACTCACTATTTGGACTTTAGATTGCTTGTATTAGCTGATGTTTCTTTTCATTTTTATATCCTTTTTCTGTGCAAAAATGTGGAGCGCAATTCTTAATCACTGCATGGAATCATCTCTGAATTTAGTTATGGTTTCCTCTTCCTTATCATTAATTTCTTTGATTCTAATGTAAGTTATTCAATCAGAGTTCTAAGCATTCCAGAATGGTCATTGTTCCATACTTCTATCATGAGCATGAGTATGATTATAAAAATTCAGTGATTGATCTCTTTGATTTTGAAATTGAATTTTGCATTGTGATCTAGTCGCTTTTTGTTTATGCAGCTGCTTTGTCATCGTTTCATCATCCGCAGTCTCAAATTGGCCTTTTTATTTATCAGTGCTCAATTTTCTGATGCTTTATTATACTTATTGGGAATGTAATTTAGAGGATGCGAAGGGATTGATGAAATGGCAACACCTAGTAAGTTTGATCTATCTTCTGCCAGCCCAGATCGGCCAGTATATACTACTGGGCAGCGTGGATCCCACATAGCTTCTCAATTTGACAGATCAGGTAGCTTCAGAGAAAGCATGGAGAACCCTATCTTACCTTCACTTCCAAATTTGACCAGAAGCAGCTGTATAGTAGCACAGGGAGATGTGGTAAATTTCTTCCAATGCTTGCGTTTTGATCCAAAGGTGGTGGCTTCCGAGCATAAATGTAGCCGTCAGGGGGACTTTAGACGCCACTTGAATATAGCTCTTGGTATTTCAGGCGATGATTCTCCAACTATTCCTTCAAAAGGCAAGATACCGCCGGAGGACTTCAAACGGGTAAAGGCCATTCTACGTGAAAGCATTGTCAAGGCCAGGTAATTTATTGAATATTTGTATATTGTATTATAGTTGCAACTGGTTCATCAAAATCTTTTAAATAACAGGGAACGCATGAAAACTTTCAACGAGGCTTTATCTGTACTCAACAAATTTTTCCCAAGCATACCATCAAGAAAGAAATCTAGATCAGATGTTTTAGCTAACGAGCGGTCTACTGCCTCATTATCAAGTGATCGATCAGTTCTTGGCCCAAGCCTTACTAAGATGGGAATTCAGAACCATGCCATCAACAGTGGCAGTGAAATAGAGCCAACAAAGTTAGGAGAACGAACAAAAAATGCTGTTCCAAACAAGCGCACACGAACTTCTTTGGTGGATGTGAGGGTCTGTACCTTGTTCATGTAGTGATATTTGTTTTCTCATTTTTGTCAACATAGAACTTTTACTTTTAATTAGTATAAGCGCCCCACGGAGATAACTATGAGTGGTTTACTAATAAGGTTTATTCATTAAGCTGTCATGTTTCCCATTTCCTCTGCATCTTGTTGAACAGTAGATATTCCCTAGTGTGTAGTTCTGTTCATACTTTATATCATGTACATGGGAGTCTGTTGTTACAAACTTCACTTTTTCCCGAGCTTATTGTGCTTTGAACCTTCTTCCATCTGTTTGTCATCACCTCCTTTCTTCAAAAACTGGAAAACCATGTCAGCTGAATGATGATTGAATTTCAGAGTTGCTTTTGGTTTTATTAAATATTTCTAGTGAGTGTTGGTAGCATGTAACTGGGATGGTACATTACTCAGTTTTGTTTTGTCATAATTCAGTAGTATCATGTAGGTTAACCCTTATTCTTTTCAAATTAGCAGATGATGTTTTTTCCATCTTAACTTGTTAGTAGAAATTTTGGATATAAACGCTGAAAAAGTTTGGATTTGCAGAGTAATGCTCTTGTTAGGGCATCTGCTGCCTTAGATAGAGACAGGGAAATGCCGCACCTTGCAAACACTGGTGCTGTTCAAGGTGATGGTTGGGAAAAGACAAAAATGAAGAAGAAACGTTCTGGGATCAAATCTGATGGGTCTCCAATTGCAGTGCCAATTAAACCCAGTGATGGGCATAGGGAGTCTAAACAGGGAATGCAGCAAAGGCTTGTTTCTGATAACCGTTCACGATTGAGTAGTGATTCCCATGGTTTCAGGTATTCTAGGAATCGTTTTTACCCTTCGCTAATGACTATTTAGTCATTAAATTTACCCATTGTGTTTTGCTGTATATCTGTTTTGGAAATTTGCTATGACTATTATTGGGAGTATTTTCTCAGAGGAATTCCGGTAACAGACATCTCTTTCTATGTTATAATGGATTTTTTCTTCACAAGAACTTTTATCTCTTTTGACAGAATAAACGTTAACTATCAAGGATTGAACGAGTTTACGTTTTGTTCCAGTGATATTATTCAAGGACTACTAGGAGGAATAATGTTATCTTTTTTTGATAGATATTGTTACTTTTTGTGATATTCATAGCAATATCACTTTCCTTTTATCATTATCTTCCATATATGTTATGAGAAATTTCAGAATATTTTGGAAATACGTGCGTTTGTACTTTTATGGTATTTTTTATTTGCTTTTCCTAGTGGCAATTTAATCAGGGTTTTTGGTCCTATTTATAGATGGATTGGATTATTAATGCCAGATATGTTTTCTGTAAAATCATTAATTTTTGGACTGATTTCATTGGTATTGATTAGGAAGGGGTAAAAGAAAGGCAATAATGACATACCTTTAAGGTAAAATTTTAAACTTCATTGTTTAACAAACTATTTTTATATGATCAAGTCTGGAGGCAATGAACAAGAAAAGAAACTCATATGTACAATGGTTTTGGTTGTATCAACTGATGGCCCTTTACGCATAAAACAGGCCCCTTATTTTACTATTTGTTTAATGGTTTACAAATATCAAGACATGATTGTGACTTGTGAGCTTGGAATTAAGCGCTTCCCAATGCCAGAATCATCCTTTACACTTTTGGTTGCCCTAGAGTGCAACAGAAAGGATTTATTATTAAGAAGTTTCTACTGAATGTGTGTTTGTTATGTCTTCTTGCAGAGAGTATGAATTCATAGATTCTTATAAACTGATTGTGTAGCATGCCCTTGACTAGACTTGTGAACAATGGAAGTAACTTCCATGATAACTTTATTTATTTGAAGCAACCTTTATGTTAGGTTCTCACTGTCAAATATCTTTTCAGATATGCTTACTTGAATCTTAGATTTTTTTATTGAGATATTTGTTACAGTTGCTCTATATATATGATCTCCTATTTTGAGGCAATTTATCTTGCTGTAGGCCAGGAGTTGCTAATGATGCTGTTGGAGTTGCAAAATCAGATAATCTTTCTCAGCCTACTGGCATGAGTGCTAGGCCATCCCTCCCGAGGACTGATCTGGAAAATGACTCCCATCTCAGTGACAGGAGAGAACGGCCTGTTAGTTTAGATAAGGAAAGGGGGAACTTCAGAGCTGTTAATAAGTATGCATAAGTTGACTTTTGTGAGCGCTTGGTTATTGTGGTTTTATCCTATTTTCATTGTCATATTGTTATTTCTATCATCCTTCTTGAAGCTTTCCCCCTGTTTAGGTCATATTGGACATATTTCTGCGTGTGTACAATTTCTCCTTATTCTTGGATTGAAGTGTTGATTGTCTTGAACTGCGTTCTCGTATAAGCATATTTCTTTATTCTTTTAATAGGCTTTGTCAGCTTAGGTGTTAACAATTCCCTTATCCCCATAATATCCAGGTCAAATGTTGGTGAGGATTTTAATTCTGCTAATCCTACATCAACTGCAAAAATGAACGCAATTATTCGGGCTCCACGATCGGGTTCGGGCATCACACCCAAGTTGTCACCAATAGTCCATAGAGCTAATACTTCAAATGATTGGGAACTTCCTCATTGTACTAACAAGCCTCCTGCTGTTGGAGCTAACAGTCGCAAACGTACTGCTTCAGCTCGCTCTTCATCACCACCTGTTGCCCAATGGGCTGGTCAGAGACCGCAGAAGATTTCCCGTACTGCCAGAAGAACTAATTTGATTCCAATCGTTTCAAACAATTATGAGAGTCCTGTTTTGAATAGTGTGTCTGATGTTTCAGTTAATGAAGTTGGGATGGGATTTACCAGGCGTTTAACTGGTAATTCTCCTCAACAAGTTAAATCAAAAGGTGAACTTTTATCTTTATCTGAAAGTGAAGAATTTGGGACTCCTGAAATCAAGTCTAAAGACAAGGAGAAAAAGTCCGATGAGATAGATGAGAATGTCGAACAGAATGTCCAAAAGGTTTCAGCTTTGGGCCTGTCATCAAGAAAGAATAAGCTGGTTAGTGCAGATGATCTTATAGATGGTGTACGAAGGCAGGGGAGGTCAGGACGGGGCTTTATATCTGCAAGATCTCTTGTGCGTACAGGAGGAGAGAAGCTTGGCAACATGGGAACAGCAAAGCAGCTTAGAAGTGCCAGACTCTGTTTTGATATAAATGAAAGGTTAGTTGTTTTCCTAGTTACCAATGGTTTTTATCCTGAAGTTACTATGATTTGAAATCTGACAATCTCATGAAATATTTTACCCAGTAAAGCAGGTCGTCCACCAACAAGAAAACTCTCTGATCGCAAGGCATATGCACGTCAAAAGCATGCTACAGTAAACACCTCAACAGATTTTCTTGGTAGTTTTTCTTTAATGCCTTCATGAGAAATTTTCTGGATCTCTAAGCATTTGATCTTATCTAGTCTAGTTCATTTATTCTCCATTTCTTTTGTCAAAACATTTTAGTTGGTTCAGATGATGGAAAGGAGGAGCTATTGGCTGCTGCCAGTTTTGTTATTAATCCTGGTATGTTTTCCACTGTTTCCTTTGTTTCCAAAATTAATTTTCTTTCTGTTAAACTTAATATGATTTTTGCTGCAGCTCATGCTTTAACCTTATTTTGGAAGCAAATGGAGCGATTCTTTGGTTTTATATCTGATGAAGACATCACTTACTTGAATCAACAGGTCTAGCCTTTTGTTTTTCTATTAAACATCCTCTAATATTTGAAGGGATAATCACATAACTGATATAGACAAGAGTCTCTTTTAGCTACCAAGTTCCAGGAGTTTTATCATTCAACAAAGATTTTAAGTTGTTCACTCCAATATCAATGCAAGTTTCTTCTTATGTAAATAACTGAAGTTTGTCACTGATTGAAATAACAGGACACAAAGGTTGAGTATGCTGAAACAAGGAGTTCTGAACTTGAACAGTTCATGCTTGGAGGACTGCACATTACTCCTTGTCAAAGACTGTTAGCCGCAATTATTCCAGAGGAAGAATCTACCCACACAAATGGAAATGTGGAATTTGATGGAAATGGAGCTAGATTTGAACTGGATGGAGAGTTAGGAACAGATGGTTTAGACCATTTAGTAAACATTAATTATTTTGGACGTTCTACATATAACAATTATAACAAGATCACTGCAGTGGCAGAACCTGACGAGGCGGACATTGTTATTATGCCTAAATTTAGCCATTCTACAAATGGCGTCTTTGAACAATCATCAATGTCCAATCTGGCCTGCCTAGAACTGCAGTATGATAATATGCAAATGAATGATAGACTTCTCCTGGAAGTTCAAAGTATTGGACTTTTCCCACAGTCAGTGGTAGGTTTCTTTCATCTGAACTATCTTGTTGTAGTGTGCATGTTCCTTTTGTGCTGTACAAGTGATACAGTTGCTTCAGTATTTTCAGTTTTTACATTTGTTCCACATGCAAAATTTGGTCAAGATATGTATTATCTCATAATATTACAATCTGATTGTAATCAGATTCTATAGATTAGATATCAGTATCTTAGAGATATTCTAGGATTATCTTCCTTTATCGGTGTATATTATCTAGCCTATTCTGTACTCCTATCCGTGTATATATTTACTGCATTCACTAAGTAATGGAATATAGAGAAAATCAGCTCTTATTCACATGGTATCAGTGCCGCGTGAAAGAGATAGTAAAACCGAGGAGTCAACCTCGGTAAGTCAAGAAATGACGGCAAACCCAAACCAGACTGGAGGTTAGTCATCAATAACCTCTGGTCTTGAAGGAGTTTCAGTTGTTATTGTCTCTGACAAATTGAATGGAACAAACTATCGGGAGTGGGCTCAAGCTATGAAACTCGCCATTGGAGGACGTGGGAAGCTGAGCTTTATTGTTGGAGATGGGGATGTTCCAGACCCAACAAACTCACATGTTGCACGATAGTGGGAGATAACTCCATGGTCTCATCATGGCTTATCAACTCCACGATACCACCGATCAAACACACCTTTATGTTTCTGTCAACAGCTCGAGAAATCTGGGAAGGGGTGCGACAATCATACTTTGATGGAGAGGATGCATCACGAATCTATGAGATAAAAACAAAGTTGTGGAAAATGAAGCAAGGTGACAAAGAAGTTACAGAATATTGGGTCGAAATGGTAGCATTGTGGCAGGGACTTGACCTTCTATCAGATGAAGAGTGGAGGTGCAAGGAAGATGGTGTGATGTACAACCAGAAAATTGAAAAGGAGAGAGTTTTTGAATTTTGGGCTGGCCTCAACAAAAAAATTGGATGATGTCTATGGAAGAATCCTAAGTAGAGTGCCTCTACCTACAGCTAAAGAAGTTTTTTCTAAAGTTAGGAGGGGAGCAACAAGGAGGAAAATCATGCTAAAAGAGGAGCCAAAAGAAGAACAAAATGTATCTTCAGTACTCACTAATGAAGCTTCTGCACTAATGTCCCGTGGTGAATCCAGTAAGAAGGGTCATAAGAAGTGGTGTGATCATTGTAAACAAAGTGGTCACACCAAAGACACATGCTGGGACATCCATAGAAAGCCTCCAGACTGGAAACCAAAAAAAGGGAAAAAACCGAGGCTACCAAGTATCTATTGAAGGGGAACAAAAAAATCTGAAGGTAATCAGAAACAACAAGGAGGTGAATTGAATATTTCACTAGGGAAACTATTGGAAGTACTAAAGAATCTCCAAAATGACTGCAACGAACAGAAGGCAAGCATGGTTGCTAATGCTACTATGAGAGGTAATATCATAAAATTTTTTTTATCTTCATGCGGTAGGAAGAAATGGATAGTTGATTCTAGAGCATCAGACCATATGGCAGATGATTATAACTTGTTTCATTCATATTTTCCTTGTGCTGTACATGAAAAGGTTAAGGTAGCAAATGGTGATTCTTTTTCAGTTACAAGAAAAGAGATATCAAAGTAACAGATTCTATGAAACTAAATTATGTTCTACATATTCCCAATCTAGAATGTAACCTTCCTCCAGTCAGTAAGTTGACAAGAGAAGCTAATTGTAGTGCTTATTTTTTTCCTACTCATTGTGTTATACAGGATCTGTCATTGGGGAAGATGATTGGTAGTGCTAAAGAGGTAGATGGAGTGTACTACTTTGAAGATGACGAAAGTCATTCTACTCCTTATAGCTTGGGTAATAGTGTGATTGTTCCTAAGACTGATAAACTATTGTTATGGCATAAGAGGTTAGGTCATCCAAACTTCTAGTATATGTCATGGTTGTTTCCACACATTTCAATAAATAAAGATCTTTGTGTTCAATGTGACACTTGTGAATTTGCTAAGCACCAAAGCTCTTTTACAAGGTCTAAATACAAACCCACAAAACTTTTTCACTTATTCATAGTGATCTTTGGGGTCCTTCTCGTGTTCCTAATAGAACCAATTCAAAGTGGTTCATTACATTCATTGATGACCATACCCGTTTGTGTTGGGTGTTTCTTTTGAAGGATAAAACTGAAACATCTACCATGTTCATCAACTTTTATCAAATGATAAAAAATCAATTCCAATCTAGTATCCAAGTCCTTCATACTGATAATGGTACTGAATATTTTAATCAACATCTTCATACATTCTTCAAAAAACATGGAATTGTCCACAAAAGTACTTGTGTCAATAGTCCTCAACAAAATGGGATTGCTGAGCGGAAAAATAGACACCTTCTTAAAGTAGCTAGGGCCTTGATGTTTACTAGCAATGTTCCAAAAAAATTTTTGGGGGATGCTATTCTTACTGCAACCTACCTTATTAATAGAATGTCTAGTCGTGTTCTTTCTTTCTAAACACCACTTCAAAAATATCCAGAAACCTATACTACCACTCATCTTGAAACTAACCTTCCTTTAAAAATTTTCAGGTGTACAACCTTTATTCACAATTTTTCACACAACAAACTTGATTCAAGAGCCCAAAAATGTTTGTTTTTGGGTTATTCTGCTACACAAAAAGGGTATAAAGTCTATGATCCTATATCAAAAAGGTTATTCGTTAGTTGTGATGTCTCTTTTTCTGAGACAAATTCATTCTATCCCAAGTCTTCGATTCAGGGGAAGTATTAGAGTGAGTTTGGTGGTGATGAATCTCAGCTTGAACCTACATTTGTTCTTGAACCTATCCCAATTCTTATGTCATCTCCTATAGAGACAAATCCTAATACAGAAGTTGATATATCTGATCATCCACTCAAGGTGAACTCTCGGAAGAAGAAAGCAAGTAGTACACTTCCTATGCTTGAAGCTATACCAATCTTTGAACCAGTGCAGGTCCCAACTGAAGAAGTTCAGAGTAGTATGGATCAAGAAGACAACACAGATTTAGAACTGCCAATTGCCTAACGGAAGAAATCTAGATCATTTACTATGCACCTGATTGAGAGGTTTGTTTCTTATGATGCTCTGTCTTCTCAATACAAAGTGTTTATTGCTAATCTGGACAGAATTGACATCCCAAGAAATATTCAAGAAGCTCTTAAAGTTCCAGAATGGAGAGAAGCATTTTTCGAAGAGATAAGAGCACTTGGAAAGAATGAAATGTGGGAAGAAGTTGATCTGCCAAAAGGAAAGAAACCTGTGGGGTGTCGGTGGATATTCACAATCAAATATAGGGCTGATGGTTCCATCGAGAGGTATAAAGCGAGATTGGAAGCAAAGGGCTATACTCAGATCTATAGGATGGACTACAAGGAGACATTTGCACCTGTGGCCAAGTTAAATACTATCAAACTATTGCTATCTGTAGCTGCTAATTTCGACTGGTCACTTCAGCACTTGATATTAAAAATGCCTTCTTGAATGGCAAACTAAAGGAAGAAGTATACATGAAACTTCTTCCAGGGTTTGATGAGGAAGGAGGAAACAGAGTGTGCAGACTAAGAAAATTCCTATATGGGCTGAAACAATCACCACGAACTTGGTTTGAAAGTTTTGCTAAAGTCTTAAACACAGAAGGATATGCATAAGCTCAGTCAGATCATACATGTTTTTTAGAATTAGACAAGGTAAGAAGACAATTTTAATTGTGTATGCAGATGATATTGTCATAACTGGTGATGATGCAGAGGAAATTACAAGACTCAAGACAGCCTTGAGGAAAGAATTTGAAGTTAAAGATTTAGGAGAAATGAAGTATTTTCTTGGCATGGAAGTGGCAAGATCAAAGAAAGGGATTTACATCTCACAAAGGAAGTACATTCTTGATCTCTGGAGAGAGACTGGAATGTTAGGATGTAAACCAAGTACCACTCCTATTGACAGTACAAAGTTTGAGGATGAAGAGGATAAACTTGTTAACCGTGAAGAATACCAAACACTAGTGGGAAGACTGATTTGTTTGTCTCATACTAGACTAGATATTGCTTTTGCCATGAGTGTTGTAAGTCGATACATGCATGCACCAAGGAGGAAGCATTTTGAGGCAGTTTATAAGATCCTACGGTATTTAAAGTTTACTTCTAGAAAAGGATTATTATTCAACAAGGGAGATCAAAGAATAATCGAAATATATACTGATTCAGATTGGGAAAGTGGAGAAGAGGATAGACGATCAACCACTAGGTATTGCATTTTTGTGTGGGAAAATTTGGTCACGTGGCAAAGTAAGAAGCAAAAGGTGGTAGCCAAGAGTAGTGCTGGAGTTGAACTAAGAGCTGTTGCAAATGGGATTTGTGAAAGTCTCTGGTTAAAGAGAGTGTTGACAGAATTGGGAATCAATTTTGAGACACCTATAAAACATTATTGTGATAACAAGGTTGCCCTAAGCATGGCACACAATCCAGTCCACCATGAGAGAACAAAGCATGTTGAAGTTGATCGACATTTTATCAAGGAGAAGATAGAAGATGGAACAATATGCCTAACTTGTGTCCCAACAAAAAAGCAAACATCTGATGTTTTTATCAAAGGACTTCAAAGACAAGTGTTTGAAGAATGTATCAGCAAGTTGGACATGATTGATATCTATGATCCAACTTGAGGGAGAGTGTGGTCAAGATATGTATTATCTCATAATATTACAATCTGATTGTAATCAGATTCTATAGATTAGATATCAGTATCTTAGAGATATTCTAGAATTATCTTCCTGTATCTATATAGATTATCTAGCCTATTCTGTACTCCTATCGGTGTATATATTTACTGCATTCACTAAGTAATGGAATATAGAGAAAATCAGCTCTTATTCACACAAAATCATGAGGATATCTACAAATTTATTTTAGTGAGTTTGGATTCTTCTTTATCCAGGTTGACTTGCAGATGGAGGATGAAGGCATATTTGATGATATCAATAGATTAGAACAGAAGTACCAGGCACAGGTATTCTTTTATTTAACTGCAGAATCTTTGATGCAAACATACTTGAATCGATTACCAAATTTGTTTCCCCATCTTTTTTAACTTTTCACTGATGGTTTCTCCTCTGTCATAGGATATAGTGCAGAACCCTTTAACTTTTTCCAGTCATACCCAGTGGACATTTATTAGAAAGCGGAAACTTATAATGCTCAGGATGCAGAATAAGATAGTACTATAATTTTCCACTTTGGCATGGATTTATTTTTCTAACAGCTTGTCTCTTTCTTTTTCCTTTGTACTCGCAATAGGTTTTGAAGAAGAAAGCTCTGCAAGAAAAATTACTGAAGTCTGCCTTGGAAACAAAAGTACAACAAGAAAAGTAATAAACTTTGCTTCTACTTGAGATTCAAAACATCCTGTGTATGCTTTAAACTTTTCTGGATTGTGTACTCACAATGGTCCATGTTATATAGGGAATTTGAACAGCGTGCCTATGACAAACTCATCACAATGGCTTATGATAAGTATATGGTATTTTCTTTCTCTGCATTATTTTATCTCTCTCTTTTCAGTTTTGATATGATTATTTTAGTTTCATTATTATGGTGCTGCAAACTCCAGGCTGCAATACCTCTTTTTTGGCCTTTTGAAAAAGGAAGGAAACTTTATATAACTACTTAAGGGCATTCTCTGACGGACCCTCTTTTAAATAACTATCATGGAGAAGCGAATGCTTTTCATGTAGATTTATTGAAGTATTGTCTGCTACTATAAACATGAAACAACCATCTTCTTTCAATGCGCTCTTCTGCCACTGCTTATTAGTAATGTGCTTGTAATTGTTATTCCCCTCTATTAATGTCTAATTATTTTGATGCTCATTTTCCAAAATTTTAACATAGTAATACAGATTGTCAGGCGCCTTTTGTTTTGTCAGTGGTTATATTGTTGGATACAATCGCACATTCACACTGTAACTGCTGTTAGATGTGCTCTTTAGGTGGTTAATTAACTTGTACAAACTTCCTTTGATAGTCTTGTCGAAGGTCTCATGCTGCTGGTGGGAAGGGTTCCAGTAACAAGATGGCCAAGCAAGCTGCCTTGGCATTTGTTAAACGCATATTAGAATATTGTCACAGATTTGAAGATACTGGCAAGAGCTGCTTCAGTGACCAGCTATACAGGGATATGTTTCTTTCTGGCCTCAATTATGGACAGGCAGCAGATGCTCATAGTGATGGAGAATCAGTGAAATTATATGCTAACAACTCAACCCAATCTTTTGACGCTAGAGTTTCAGGTACTTTTCCAGACATGCTGCAACTCACTTCTATATTGGCGTAGGGTGCCTTTAATTTCTTTCACTGGGGAACTTTATGATCTTTATATCTTCTTTTTAGCTATTTTGTGTTCTTAAAATTTCTTGTGAATAATTAATTTTTGGCTTTTCTTCCCTCATTTTCATTTTTGTTTTCCAGCTTCCTTGGGTTCACAGCCAAGTCCTCGAAATTCACGTTTGAGTATGAATGGAGAAAGTTACGATCCTAATTCTCTTGATATGCTTCATCCTGTAAATCACTCATCTGAACAAACTAATGGCAAAGAAGATGGATGGTTGAGCAGGGGGGAAAAGAGGGAACTGTTACTTGATGTTGGAAATGCTGGTAATTCAAGGATTCTAACAGGAATTGGAGGTTCTCTATCAAACAGTACAAAAGGGAAGAGGAGCGAGAGGGACAGGGAAGGAAAAGGGCACAACAGAGAGGCTTTGTCTATTAATGGAACTAATAAAATTGGTCGTCCATCATCATCTAACGCTAAGGGTGAAAGGAAACCCAAAACAAAACCCAAGCAGAAAATAACCCAATTATCTGTTTCCGTTAATGGACTTCTGGGTAAGATGTCGGAGCAGCCTAAACCTGCATTGGTTTCCGAGTCAAAGTCTAGAGAAATGGCTAAAGATGGCAATGCAAAAGAAAAAGATGGGCTTACCATGGATGTGCTTGACGCTGAGGCCATTGATTTGTCCAGCCTACCAGAAATCGATGAAGAGCAGGATCTAGGTTCCTGGTTGAACATTGATGATGACGGATTACCGGACCATGGTGACTTCATGGGACTTGAAATTCCAATGGATGACCTTTCAGATTTGAATATGATGGTCTGAAGGCTCCCTGTATAGTCTTGTTTATTATACCATTTGACAACTAAAAGAAAATCACTCTTATCATGAAATGACCAGTTACATGGTTCACGCGGCTGCTGGTTCACAAGTAGGTCATATAGATTTATTGTAGAATTTACAAAAATTTTCAAGTGAAACTCCAGACGCAACAACTTTTTGTCACTGTATAACGTTGGTAATTTTGACTGCAAAGATCCTCTCCAAAGGTATAAATTAGTTTGCCTTAGTGTTTACATCTTAGCAACACATGTATCCTCCCTGTAGCTTCAAAAATCAGAGATCAACGCCCTCTTGTACATAAATTTTATATCTTCAATAAAATTAGTTTTTCATTCGGTATCATTTATCTTCAGTTGATTTATATAAGATGTATCTCCATATATTTTTATTTTATCTCGTGTTGCTACATTACAAGATGTGATTATCATAACTGCTCTTTTGCTGGGTCTTTTTCATGTTTACATTCACTCTTCTTGCAGTCCAAAGGTTTGTTTATGTTGTGTCAAGTTGACTTGTAGTAATATTTTTTCCCGGCTGCAACATTTTCTCCTCTGGTTAAAGTTTCATTTCAGAGTTGAAGCATGCACGAGTCAAGCGGATGATCTATATCCTAACAGGTTCGTTAATGAAACCTCTGTGTGTTGTGATTGATAGGTTCAAGAACTTATTTATTTTCTCTTTTTTAACTAGTAATATGGTTTCTGCTCGAATAGTACCAGGAAGCAGACGTTTCCAGTGGTTTCTTTTTCAGGATTTCATTGTTCCCTCTGAATTGTTTCTACTGTCTAATCACTTAGCTTCAGTCGAAACCACTGTGGTAAGTCTAATATGCTTACATGGTGGTCATAGTACAAAATATAAAGCTTGTTAACGTTGGTGAAGTATCAGTCTTCTTTTTCTGTGGCTTCTTTTTATTTTCTTTTCCATTTTGTATTTATCTTCAACGTGATGTTGCATAGAAATTCTGAGTTAAGAGTAGCTGCCTAGATTTCAAGTTGCACTCTTGAAATCTGTGGTTTTAGCTTGACGATCAATGGCTTTGTGAAGTTGGCTGCTTGAGTGTCGGTTTACGTGCTCAAGTTTTAAGTTGATGGAAACTTTTTAACTTTACCTAAATCGTTCAACCTACTTAACCTGAAGTTATGAATCTCTGCATAAAATTTTGACCCGAGGACTATAATTCAAACTTTTACACCTCTTCAAATATTAGCAACTGATAAAGTTGTTCTTTTGTGACTATAAGATCACAAGTTCAAGTTATAGAAACAGGATCTTTGTAAAAGTATAAAACAAAAATCTGTGTATATTAATGACTCTCCCTAGACCTCCACAAAATAAAGAACTTTGTGTATATTAATGACCCTCCCTAGACCTCCACAAAATAAAGAACTTTGTGTACCGAGTACGTTACTTCGTTTTTTTCTTGTAATTAAGGCTTAAAATGTAATTGCATAAATGTATTAAAACATCGTCCTACCTCTTTGGTCTACCAATCCACTTCTGTTTCTGTTTTTTCTTATTTACTAATGAGTTTCTAGGCATTATCTGCACCTTCTCATATTATTCTGAAGGTTTTGGTTACTTGATTTTAGTTTTTTTGTTTTTTTGGGGTGCATGACTTGCTTATATATTAAAAATCCCAGTTACAAGGAGCTTCTTTGTTCTCAAACCCTAGACCTTATAATCTCAGGGATGAGAGCATGGTCCTGTGCTCCTCCTCTTAATTCAAGCACAGTATTTCTAGCTACACAAGTGCATATCTGTTTTCTAGCTGATAAAAGTAAATTCACTGGACTTGGTTGCACACGAGTCAATTGTTTCTCATGCCTAGATGTAATTTTAACCAATGCAATGATTTCTAAGTTTCTTGACTACTGTGTTTTTTGGCATGGGATCGCCTGAGCTGTTTAACATGTTCTAAACTAGTGTCATTAATTTTTACCCACATATTACGGGATCATTTGTGCCATTTAATATGTTCCAATCATGTTTTATTAATTCTTATCCACGTATTATGGGATCGCCTTTGCCGTTTAAGCTATTACAAACTTACATAAATGAGTCAATAAAACTCAATAGAATAGGATTTGAACAAGTTTACTGAAACAGAAGATTTGTTCACGTGTTTTTTATTGTGAAAAATCTTCGATAAAAAATATCAAACATTTTTTGTAAACAACAATTACTATAATAATACTCAGTGTAAATGCTGAGGTGTGAAATTTGGAGAGGTTTAGTAATACTCAACCTTACCTCTAAATAATATCAAGGTTGTTTCCACTATAAATAACTTCTATTTTTGTTAAATAAAATTAATTTAATTATGTTATATAAATAAATTAATCAATTGTTTATGGTTTAAATATGGAAAGGCAGGGCTGTTATTTTGTATTTGTCAATCTGGTCACATAAATTTAAGACTTTTCCGTATCGACTTTAGCCATAAAACAAAGCCTAGCTTTTAAGAACTTGTTTAATGGTCTTTTCATGTAACAACATTATGAGTTTAAATCTTGTTGAGCTAATATAAATTTCCTTTTTCAGGTTTAATATTTATAACTGTTACTGATGTTATAGAATAAACGCTAACAATCGCAGAACAGCAATGATCGGCACAGAAAGAGAGGGGAACAGAGAGAGAGAGA
>JAOQMQ010000195.1:11184184-11194316 GCA_027563845.1 Erythroxylum subrotundum
CGGTCTGCTCTTGTGAGTTGTTGCAATTGCTGACTTATTCCCAATAGCCACGTCAGATGATCCTTGGATCGTAACATATTCCTCCAGAAATAATTTCATAATCGAAGCGTTTAATTGACGTAGTCTCGTAAATAACCAAATAAAATTACAGAACGTGCTTGTGAATATATATATATATAAACGTAACAGTATGGCTTCTTCTCTAAAACGGACACGTGGCGTTGTTTCTTTATATATATATATATATATATATATATATAAACGTAACAGTATGTGCTTCTTCTCTAAAACGGACACGTGGTGTTGTTTCTTACTCTTCGAGACTTTGCTTTGCATGAGCTGAGCATTTCGTCCTTTTTCTAGTCTTGGCTACATACTTCAGCTTTTTCCTTTGCATAATAACAATCACAATAACGCAAGGAGTTTCTTTGAAGGAGAATAGACTAAAAGTGGAAACTCCCGCAGCCACTAGAACATAATAATGTGTGGAGATATGGAGTTTCCGACAGTTCTTACTTTACTTGGACAGTCTCCTCCTGAGAAGTTGTGGAGGCATATACTTAAGTGTGTATGTGTCGATAATTGAAAGCGAACACACAGGGGATGACATGGGAGGGATTTGTCATTTTAATTTATAGAACTTGTTAGTTGAAGGTGGTTGAAGTTGGGAAAGCAATAGCAGCGAGAGAAAGAACAAAACTTTTCGATGGGTTGAGATCTGTTGCCTCTGATTCAGGGCACCCCATAAGATTTGTTTGCGTTCCTTTTTCTGGGTTTTTCTATTTTGGGTTGAAAGTTTACTTCTTGTTTCTACATGACACCATTTAATTACTTTTTCTTGTGCCTTTGCTGATTCTCATATCATATTCATCCTTGTTTTTTTTTTTTCTTTTTTCCTTTGATTCATTTACTTCTTTTGCCTACAACATATGAAACGGATCAAAAGGTTGATTGGTAGGTAGAAAAGAAGATTTTGGCTCTTTGTTCTCTTTTTCTCTAGCTTATGGTTTAAGATACTGGGAAGAGTCCAGTTATAGAGATTCGATTGTTTCTGGAGGCATCTATTTCTAGCATTTAGTTGCACTATATATTGTGTTTGATTGTTTGTCTAATCATGTAATGTGGTCTTAAATCAATAGAGTTTCTGGAGTCCTTTCAACCAACTTTTTTTCCTCTCCACTTTGCTTGAGTTTGAGCGATTAGGGTGTTTCAAAATTAAGATTGATGTTGCGAAGTCAATTGAATTCAATGGAGGAGGTGTCTGCAAGGGTTCATGCTCCGTTTAGTATAGGCAATACAGTTTGCAGCATGTCTGCAGGAACAGCTAACATCGAAATTTCTGGGCTAAAGTGTATAAACGATGGCACAACCTTCTTGTCTAAACCCCAAAGAAAGTCAAATATGCCTTGCGATTCGTGTCCTGGCAGAAATGGATGCTATGAACAAACTGTTGCAGCTAACGGGAAGGAAAGAATGGCACCTTCGATAAGCATTGCAATAGAAAGTAACAATAGTTTGACATCTGGGAAAACCTATAATATGCCTAGCAAGGATGATCAACTAGCATCTTCAGAGCATGAACACTTACCTGAGGATGGACCTTCGCAGTATGCAGGTGGTGGGAGTGGCAGTGCTCGAGGCAAGCAAGCTTTGGTTTTGGATGCTGAGGATAATGATAAAAACTTAACAGCTCCAATGGATGCTAAAAGTTGCGTAGTTGACTGTGGAAAGATTGTCAGATCGTATGTGACAGAACCAAATGGTAATTTGGAGCCTATGGAAGGTCTAAGCTCCGTAACAGCGGATTTTGAAGTTGAAAATGGATATGGGTCTGATCCAAAAGCTTGTTCCTTAACTCCTGATGTGCTGCAAGACAAGATCAATAGAACAGGTAGTCTGGCCCTTGAATTGGACGGCATACCGCTTTGGGGATTCATATCCATACGTGGAAGGAGACCGGAGATGGAAGATGCCGTTGCTGCTGTTCCTCGGTTTCTGCAAATACCGACCCGAATGCTAATGGTTGACAACAATATGAATGGAATGAACCGGAATGCAACTAACTTGACTGCTCACTTCTTTGGTGTTTATGATGGACACGGTGGCTCTCAGGCACGTTGATTCAAATTTGTTCTTTTTTCTTAATTTGAGGAGAAAATAAAATCTCATCAATATTGATTTGTTTCCGTTAGGTTTCTAATTACGGCAGCCAGTGTCTCCATTTGGCTTTGGCTGACCAGATAGAACTTGTCAGATCATGTTTGTGCGATGAAGGCATCAAGGACTGTTGGCAGGAGCAGTGGAAGAAAGCCTTCTCAAATTGTTTTCTTAAAGTTGATTCTGAGGTCGGTGGATCTCGCAGAGGCACTACGGAAAGCAATAGCAGTGATCCTGAGTCTCATTCTGAACCTATTGCACCTGAAACTGTTGGTTCTACAGCAGTAGTTGCGATAGTATGTTCAACTCATATAATAGTTGCAAATTGTGGTGATTCAAGAGCCGTATTGTATAGGGGCAAAATGGCAATGCCATTGTCAGTAGATCACAAAGTAACTTCTGGTCCTTTCAGTTTTAATCCATACCAGGTTCCTCTTGACATATTGAAGGACATTTGCCTCCTAAACACCTCTATTTTTCTTACAGCCAGATAGAGAAGACGAATATGCAAGGATAGAGGCTGCGGGAGGCAGGGTCATACAGTGGAATGGCTCTCGTGTTTTTGGCGTTCTTGCAATGTCAAGGTCAATTGGTATGCCTACTCGCTTTTTGACTTTCAATTGTTAACGCAGCATCAAAGATGGATTTTTTTTTTTGCATCAACAGTGGCATCTGCATAATTCGGTTAAATTCACGAGTAGATTTCAGGTCTAGTCCAAGACTTGGTTACTGAATCTTTTTCAAATTTTCTGTTTATGGAACTCAGGGGATAGATACTTGAAACCATGGATTATCCCTGATCCAGAAGTGACTATTATTTCTAGAGCAAAAGAAGATGAGTGCCTAATCCTAGCAAGTGATGGTCTGTGGGATGTCATAACAAACGAGGAGGCCTGTGAAATTGCTCGAAGAAGAATCCTTCTCTGGCATAAAAAGAATGGCGAGGCCATGCCAATTGAAAGGGATGGAGGAGTTGATCCTGCTGCTCAAGCAGCAGCTGAATTCCTGTCAAGGCTTGCCCTCCAAAGGGGAAGTAAAGACAACATTACTGTTTTGATTGTGGACTTGAAAGCTCATAGGAAATTCAAGAGGAACACCTAACTGTAATATCATGTTCACCCCATAGGTTGGAAATTTCTAAGTTTATTAAAGGAGACCTAAAAAACTGCTCTACTACATTCCTCTAGCTGTGTAACCAAAACCTCTGTACGACCTGTATCATCAGTTTCAATCTGTTCTTTAATAGTGATACCCAATAGTTTTGTATACTGAAAAATATTTGCAATGTCCTGCCTTATCTTTCTTCTCAAATTTGAAAACTCTTCACCTGCATCTGATCTGCGTTCAAAACCTGTCTAATGGACGTTTTGAAATTCCAAGTTCTAGGTATATCAGCACATAATGCATGCTGGTTCAACTCCCCTGAGATTTTTGAAATTCTCATTTCATAGCAAAACAGGGTAAACTTCTCAACGTACTGAATCCTGAATATTTGATAATGTTGATTAGTATTTATCTTTTCTTGTTCTGTAGTATGAGTTTGTTCCTCCTAGTAATTTTTCTTGTCAGCAAATTGAACCCGTTTCAGTGTATTAAAAGTGGCATCAATTAAGAAGTGACAAGTAATCAATTGCGAAGCCATTATGATCTCAAATCATCACAACTCCAAGCAAGGAAGCTCATATGAGCCGAGTAGAGAAAGGATCCCCGGACTGTCCAAATTTTGTGGGGGAACTGGGACCACCTTCACTAAAAGTTCATGTGCTTGGAAAAATATTTGCAGAACGATGATGATAGATACAGTATTCCACTATAGACAGCTTGAAAATTCCGAGGTCTCTAAATCTAGTATGTTACATAGGAAAGCTATAACCCTTGAAGTATGTAAGAGTGAGACTACTAATACCTGCCTAAACATCCGCAAGCTCTTATCTTCAGCTAAGTGTCCCTCGTGCAAAAACCTTTAGGCAGTTGAATGTTTTGTTAGTTAATGATGATTTGTACGCCGTGGGCTGCTCATTGTAATGTACATTCCATTCTGTTACAGTGGCAGCAAATAAACTTATCTTCAGGTCTCCAAAATCGCACGAGAAATCTCCTAGAACTCTTTTCTGATTATTTCTATTTCTTAGAAGGTAGCGAATTCATATGCATACGTAAAAGGGAAATCAGCACTTTTCAGGTCAAATTCACAAGTCCCTTGGGCAACAGATCATGCAGAATATTTTCAAGGATCACATGGTGGTCTTATTAACATTGAAGTTTCTAGTTATAAAGATGCCTCGAAAAGACTTGTTATTGCAGAACGGATCTTTATGGCTTTCTAAAGTAATAATGTGCAGTAGAGTTTTTAGTATAAAGTGTTTTTGAAATATTTATTAATGATAAACAAAGTATCTGGAAAAGCAAAAGATAGAGATCATGAACCTTATTCTAGCAGTGAAGACATAAGGCCCCTGGGACAGAATCAGACTGCTATTCTGAAATTTAGAAAAGGAACACAAGGAAACAAAATATGAAGTCCACATATTTTGTGCTAACTGCACCTAACAAGAGTTCCAATGAATATTGTCAAAGATTTTTTTTTTTAATTTATTTTTTCCAAGGCTGTGGGAGGAGGAAGAAGGGTTTTAGCAGAAATATGGCCCTGTAAGACAGGGCTTAAACCATTAAACTATTGGCTAATGCTGTTAGACATTTAAGTATTTAGAAAACTTCCTACAAGCCAAGGAGCTTCCTTGGTGGTTGTGTTTACCTCTAGTTAAGCTAGGGAAGAACAATTTGTTGTACCCATTTGATTATTGTTGATAATGGAAGTTTTGGTACCGTTTATTAATGGTCCAGTGATTTTTCCCCACATTGGGGATTTTTTTCACGTAATCCATATGTTCTTTGTATTGTTTGGGCTGATTATATTTTCATCATACTGCTGTAATTTTGGTTAGTATCAATTTCCCATCTAACTACACAATTTGGGAAAGGTTAAGTTTGTTTCCGCTTATTGTTTGTGTAATTGGGTCCCCTTTTCCAACAATACCATGGAACAATGAATGGCAAGAAACTTTAAATAAATGTAAAAGGACTTGCATGATAGTTTCAAAGAGTTGTCAGTGGAGACGCAGCATTCGTGAAGTAGGCAGAGAGATCCACATGATGTTCCTCATACATGCTCATGAAAGGATGTGCCTGGTGTAGAGATAGGAAAGAAGACAGAATTCAGAACTGCGCACTTATGCACATATTTGAGCAAGACAATTAAGAGAAAAATGAGAGGAGAAATTTCTTATACCATTAGTTCAATTGCTGATTGTCTATCCTTAGGTTCTTTCTGCAGGCTGAAAATGACAGTGAAATCCAGAATGGAATTAGTGATATCAAACAACCATATTCATTGAAAGAACTACTTCTTTTCAGATTAAACAGAAATTGCTTATTAACTCATACATGGAGAGAGTTTTAGAAGTTTGTGACGCAATGAACTGAACTTGTACAAGAAACAAGGAAAGTCTCAGAGAGAATATATCTGTCAATGTGGAAAGACACACATAAAACTCCACGTGTATCTACATAATAGTAGTTCCAATTTCATAGAAGAATGGAAATGCCCACATAAATGCATGTATGTAGGCAGAATAAAAAGAATAGCAATTTACTTCTTAGTAAAATTGGCACTTCTATGAAGGATGAACAAGAGAAGCTAAAAACAGTAGAACAGTAACGGTCCATGGAGGTCACATCTTGATTGAACTTATCCACGTTACAAAAAAAAAGCATAAGACTCCCCTTGTACTACAAAAAGAAGAAGTATACATTTTGAGTGACCCTGTGCGGAAGTTCAACACTTACCATAGGGATATGAATGAACAAGACTCGATGGAAAATAAGAATCGCCTTCTTACAAAACAAAGGAAAAACTTAAATCTTGAGTGATCCTGTGTGGAAGTTCAACACCTACCATGCAGATATGAATGAACAAAACTCGTGGGAAAACTGATCAGAAGGTGCAGAAGGTGGTGGTTTCTCAACGATGGCTTCTATAATGTCATAGACACTATGCCAGCCCTCATCTTGTTGGGGAGGCGAATACGGAAACAAGCCAGTTGCAGACTCTAGCAATACCAACCCCAAGCTCCAAATATCACTTTTATAACCATGACTTCCCCCAGTAATTCTCTCAGGCTACAAAAATATAACCAATTGAAATGAGCACCTTACAGTTCAAATACGATTAGATTTTCGCAACTTTTGTTGTTGAAGAAATGTGTAAAGTGTTCCTGTATATGAGAAAAACTTACATCAACACCAGTTGACACCTTAAAGTTAAAACATGGGGTAACTTCTAACAGCTTTTGATGTTCTTCCGTTTAAAGGCTTTTGTGTACAAAGTTGTTATTAACACCACTTGTTTGAGTCACTTGGTACTTACAGACATGTAATTACGTGTGCCAACAAAAGTGTTAGCCTGCCCCGTGGTGCTTGGTAGCATTGCACTTACGCCAAAGTCTGTGATCTTGACTTCTCCTCTGTGATTTATCAACAAATTTGAAGGTTTTAAGTCTCTGTGGATAATGTGTTTCTCATGATGAAGATACAACAGCCCCTTGAGCACCTGTGTAGCAACGAGGGAGTAAAGAAATTAAACTTGAATCTGCAACGAAACGAGTAAGTTGATTGCCCATGTTTTCCACCTGTTTATATATGGCAGCAAGGTATGGCTCTGGAACTGTTCCAACTTTTCTAAGAAAATCTGCCATAGATCCACCATCCATATATTCTAAGATAATTGAAATGGTGCCATTGTTGTAGAAAGACTGGTAACACGTTACAATATATGGGGATTGTGATGATTGATTGATTTTCAATTCCCGTGCAATTGCCCGCCTAACAGACTCTTCAACATTCAACTGTATAACCTGAACAGGAGCAAGGATGCGAAATTGATGACACTCTAGACCAGATACGAATGAAAAAGTGGAAATCATAGCCAATAAATTTTGTAAAGATAAAAGTGAAACCACAAGTGCACCATATATTCAACATGATATATCTTTTGAAGAAGGTCAATAAGAAGTATTACTAACGAGAAGAGATAGGGCTGAGAGATGTAGTTGGAGAAGAGAGTTCTGAAAGACATTCCCAGCTCAAAACAACTATTAAATTTATAATCAAAGCTCAGAAGCTGTTTGACATCTCTTGCTTCAATGTTTGATTCTACCAGTAATCTATATATCAAAATATGCAAACAAAAGGCTGCTTGATTTAACCAAATACTAATCTCAACTTATTTCCAGGACATATTGATCTTCATTCTCACATATTGACAATAAAAATCAACTTAGACATTAAATAAAACATAGACTTTCAATCCAGTTGCAACGAGTGGCACCAAAGCCATATGATGTATGAAGGTCTGGAAGTACAAGTTGACAGTTGAAAGAACAAATTTTTCCTTCAAATATTGCGAACGCATTTCAACGTGAGAGCACATATACTTCAAATCAATGCTACTGAATTAGATATCATATTTTTAAGCATCAGCTAATAAAGAGAAATAGGGAGATAAGGATGCTCAAAGGTTGAAAGCAACCACGGGACATAACCTCATACTATGTGAAGTAAATAACTGATAGATGAAATGAAAATATGCGAGTAACACAATGTTCATGCTGAATTACACAATACCTTTAGTGCAAAAAACTGGCCAGTCCATTTATGCTGCACCAATTGAACAATCCCACCAGTTCCTTTCCCAATAACCTTAATCGTGTCTATGTCTGCTAAAGTCAACTTCTCGTCTGTTGGCTGAATAGGAGGTGGCTGAAAAAAGGAAATTCATAAGAGGATATCATCTGAAAATATAACATAACAATCCCTGTTGAAACCAAAAGTCACACTACATTCCAATTACGAATGGAAAATAGGCTATCCGCTATATAATGCTATATTCACCGATGCGTTCATCAACATCACTAAACCAAGATCTCATTTTATTTAGATCATAACAACATAATGAGAAAGAAATACCTCCAATGCTTGGTATAGAGTCTTGGTGGATTCTCTCCCATCTTTTACCACAACCTATCAAAACAACAAGACCACTTTGTGCAATAGAGAGCTAATGGTAGAAGACCCAATATATTATCTTTCACACCCAACATACCGTATATACACAATCTCACCATATGTTACATCTTATAACATGTTCTACCCTAAGGCGTAGAAAAAGGGTAATTGTGTCATTTCAGTGATGTTATGAACTATAGTTTAATGGGTCAACATATAGTTATTAGGGTACTACCATATGCCTCAAATGTAATTAGTAAATTATTAACCATCCCATTATAGTTATTAAACATACATTAGGCAATTCGATTAATGGGTCAACGTATAGTTGTTAGGGTACTACCATATGGAATTAATGTTGCGATTATATTAGTCCACATAATTCTAACATATAATACTTGATAATTTGAGTTCTGGATTTAGAAAAACTAATACCGATCATCGCAAGGAAGGTTCAATCACACAGAAGTATAACAAAGTCAAGCCACCAGCCTAATAACCAGATCTCTTTAGAAATGGGCAAGACAATTTTGATTTCTCTCTCGAATACCATTCCGTAGAGGATTAATCCTAGTGGTTAACTTCAAAAGAATGCAAATATGTAAAAGAAACGTGAATAGAAAATTAGCATTCTTTTCTTGTGCATCAAGTGAGCTGAAATTAACTGAAACTCCGACTCCGTGTCACCAAATAACAATTCAACAAGACCAGATCATAAGCAGCGCAACACTATCACCCCAGAAAGCACTAAAATGATAAGAAGGAAGGAACTTTACAGCTTCTGTTTCGCTTTCAGGGACTATTCGCACTCCATCACGATTCACCCGCAGATCACCATCCACAAACGTACCACTATGCGTCCTGCAGAAAACCCATCAACAAAAATCTCTCAGAACGTAGAAAATCATAGTTAAGTTTAACCAAGAGGATAAGGGAAGATAGAAAGATGGAAACTTTACAGGAACTTGCGGATGGAGGCTTCACCAGAAGCAGGAAGAGAAAGCTTGAGCTGCATAGTACGGTTCAAGGTTCTTTTCTTCATGATCACTAACACAGTTTCTTAGCCTTGTTGCTTCGTTATTGCTGTCTAAGAACAGTCTCTCTATCTTATGTGGTGCTTACTAAAGTCATCAATGGAGCATGCGAGAGTCGCTGTAAAAGTCTTATGGAGAAAAAAATGAAGAAATTTCCCAGTAATGATCGAAACATGGAATAAGATGGAGAACTGTCAGGAATACACGTCTGACAATTACACAGATACTCAAGAATTTATAATAACGTCAAACTTTTTCCTAATTTTTAGGGGTGAGTTAAGCACTTTCTGATATAATATCAAAGTCAGATTGTCTCGATGATTTGAGACGATACTCGATTATGTTCCTTTACTCAATATGTCCATCAGATGTCCAGTCCTGCTCTGAATTGAGGGGATTTGTCAGGAATCCTATATCGGACAACTATAAAGACATTCAAGAATTTATAATAGTATGCAAACCTCCCCCTCTTAAGCTAGCTTTTGGAGGTAAGTTAGACACTTTCTAACACGGTATCAATTAGGCACTTTCTAACATAGTATCAGAGTTAATTTGTCTCGATAGTTTGGGGTAGTGTCCAATTATGTCCCTTTGTCCAATATATCCATCAGATATCCAATTCTGCTCTGGATTGAGGGAGTGTGTCAGGAATCTCACATCAGACAATTATAAAGGCATTCAAGAATTTATAATAATGTACAAACCTTTTCCTTTTAAGCTAACTTTTAATTTTGAGCTAACTTTTAGAGGGGAGTTAGGTACTTTCTAACAGTAACAAAGGAAAAAAGACAAATGAAGCATATATATAGATCACGATGGAGCAACCAAACGTGATCGTGGTCAAGGTCGTTCGGCTGACACATTTAATAGGAAAAGGT
>JAOQMQ010000195.1:11194416-11213293 GCA_027563845.1 Erythroxylum subrotundum
ACATAGATCACTGTCACTATTTAATAAAAAATAAATATGCTATTTCGTGACTAATAATTTTGAAACATTAACTAACGGCACAAGATCTTTTGTCTAATTTTATGGTGTCTTATTGTATCAAGTGAATCTCAGTCATTTATTCATGAGAGTCCTGTATGAGTTCCACATAAATAAACATAAAATTTGTATAAATAAATGACTAAGATTCACTAAACACAATAAAATATCATAAAAATTGGATAAAAGATTTGAACTCTTAACTAACATAATAAGTCAAAAGTTGGTGAAAGAAAAAGAACAGTGACAATCTCGGTGTATACGTTTCCCATAAAATTTCTCCCTTTTGTCTTGTTTCCATGCATCTTGTCAACTCATCAAATCATGCATTAACGTAAAGTTAATTTTGTAGGAACTTATAAAAATCACCATGCAGGATCAAAGTGGTAGGACAATTCGAATGTCTCTTCTCCGTTGAAACCTTAACTTTAGTAATCACATTAAACGATAGGCTTTTGGATATGGTAAAGATGCAAACTTCTCTGACAAAAGCTTGAGAGTATAACATAAAGACAAGTAATTGAGGAAATTGTACAGACAGTTGAAATGATCGAGTAAATTATACAGACAAGTAATTGAGGAACGCCCAATATGATACCTTTGTTTTAAACGACGATGTTAACTTCTTTTACTTTATTTAAATTCTTATGAGAATATTTAAAGACATAATAAAATACAATACTCATGTCTTTATAAATTCTTTTTTAATGTCATACTTTTATAAATCATTTTACACATAAACCGTTAATTTTACCAAATATTTTTAAATAAATAGTTAATGTTATCCATTGGTCAAATCAGTTGAATATTAATACAATCCGCTGATTGCCAAGGCCAATATGCCGAAATATCTAGTTGTTTCTCCCTTTTTTTTTCTTCTCTGTATTCAAGCTGTAAATAGTAAGTGGAAACACCGGGTACTTCCAATACTTTAATCAGGCGACAATTGCCTATGATATATTAACTAAAGTAATTAAATAACTAAAGAGGTTTGTGTAAAAATCAAAGTATAATGGGTTTCAAAGAGTTTGGACTAGGAAAAATTCATGAAAATGTTTAAATTACTCGATTAAGAGATTGGTATTCGGGTGAACTCCATCTCCACGTATCAACCTGGCCTCGACTTTTGGTCATATTGGGTTAGAGGAGTACAGACTCCTAAATCAATGGTCTATTTCCTGACGTTCAATGCCCACAAGAGAGATTGAAAAAGCAATCAGCTTTCATCTCAAACGACAATAATCACTACCACAAATATTCTTTTCAATCGTAATATTAATTAAAATTCGATTCTACAAAAGAGAGGAACATCTTATATGTCAGAATCAATACAGAAACATCCTGGCCGCCTCCGTGGTTCTGGCTTTTGACTAGAACTTGGAGGACTTAATAAGCCGTGCAAGGTGTACAAGTACTTAGCCTACAATTACATTAAAAAAAATACACAAATACGAGATGAAAAACAATACACGACGAAAGTTACTACAAAGGCTAAAGTAGAATATCTGCTCATAATGTTTGAAGGCCTAACTCACCCGCTCCCTCTTGAGCTAGCTTTTGAGGGTGAGTTAGATCTTTTTAACAGATAAGGCAATGACAATAGCTTCAAATACATCCAAGCACTAGGTCAAGAATTTATTTACACAAGGCAGATGAGATGTTCACCAAATATTGATCTCTCTATTGTTACAATATAGTTAATTCAGCCACAAATTAATTGGTGATAATGTTGAAGGAGAACTTTGACAGCAGCTGTGGGACTCCTGATATTACCGGTCCATAAGTCTGCAGATATCCAAATGCATCAGAGATCAGATCAAACTTCCTTAATCTAATGTAATTACTTATTGCATACAACACAGCATCAATATCAACTACAATTACCAGCACAACACATGTGGCAAACAAGGACCAAGCTATCTGAACTGAAGAAATGTACCTTTTGATTTTCATAAACCTCGCATAATGGAACTGCAAGCAATTTCATATTTTCTGGTACATTGAATTTTCGACTTGCTGGTAACTTGACAAGGTAAAGTTTTGTGCATTCCTGTCCAGTGAAACAGGAATGAGAATTTGAGAATGCATGCAATCCAAACCACAAAAGGAGCTACCGATTAACCTATTGGGGAAGAAAGTTAAACTATAAGAGGAGCTATCTTCATCAAATCACCTTAGGCATTTTGGCACTAGGGGGTAAGTATGGATACAACAGAGTTTCGAAGTCATGCCTCCACCACATTCCAAGACATTCTTCCACCTACACACGGGAGACATGTAAACAACAATGAAGAAACCTAAAACCATGAGGGCAATGGATTACCTTCCAATCAGTTTCATCCTCATTTACAGAAAGCTTCCTTGATAGCTTACGCTTCAATCCATCAACATCTGGAAAGTCCAATCAGTGTCAATGAACAAGAATTGCCCTCGGTTCAAGAATATGATTAACCTTCCCAATGTCAGGTCTGGCGAACTGGACATAAAGAAGCACTTGCCTGATTCACCTGGTCTAATGCGACCACCAGGTAGCTTAAAGATGGAATTTCTTATTTGCAATAGTAGTAGATGGGGGTGTTTGAACAACTCAACCTGATCCAGCAACATTCATACTATTCAATCAAGTCTTATGTTCTCAACCCCAACAATGTTTATGAAACATCTGCCAAGAAAAGTTGACGATGTCTAATCCAAAATCATACTATAACAATCGTGACTAAACTCATCTGAAGTTCAATTACGACAGATTACTCGAACAGCCAATCAAAACTAATGAAAAGGAGTCAGATATGACGAAAAATAGAAACTAACCAAAATAACAGCTTCCACGCAGGTCCTCAACCCACGAATATCATAGCTAAACACGGAAAGATTAAAAAAAAATCTCAAACCCACAAAACTATTTCTGGAAGAGAAGGAGCGCAAACCCCATAAAATCAAATAGCGAAAAGATATAAAAAGATGCATACTTGATCTTCATTCTCTGAAAGCGATCGTACAAAGTCTCATCCCTGAAAGGAAGAGGCTCTTTGGAACCAAAGGAATAGCTATTTAGAGGATATATGTCCACCACTAAACTTCCATCAACCCCATGGTTTCTGTTATTCCCAAACGCAGACATACTCGTCTGATCATCCATATCCAGTTTCTTCAAAACAATTAGATACCCAAGAGGATCATCTCAGAAATATATAAGTAGTAGTCTTAGTGGATTCAATGTGAAGAAGAGAGTCAAGGAAAAGTTGAGATAAAAAGAACTAAGAAGACGTGTCCAGTGCTAGAATGGTGCAGGGTGCGCTAAAGTCCCAAACGTGGCATTCCGGAGAGAACTGGACGGTGGACTGGACACCCGGCAGAAAATAAAATTGTCAATACTTGAGACGGAGGACGTAGAATTTTGTCGGAAGAAATGCTGGGCTTGGACTAGTTACAGGCATTTTGCCATTTCTGGGGTGATCCCAGAATCCAGTATTGATGGGCCACTAAACTATAATTTGGGTACATCATCCAACAGTCATGTTTGGTATTGGTAGGCTTTGGTTAAAGTCTACTTCTTTCTTGCTTTCTTTTCCAATTTCCACGGCGGTTTCGAAGTAAGTTACATGCTTTCTTCATTTTTCTTTCCTTGGATAGTTTCTCACTTACATACGTGTGCCTCTTCTAAAACTTCCAAAATCAATCTTTGAACACGTCTATAATCATGCACTGTTCTCTATAGTACAATTACCATAAAAAGGATCAGTTAACCAAGATCTCAAATTGTTCTAGGTAGACTGTCATCAGTTAATCCCATATGCCATATCAAGAACTATTTTTATTAGAACTAAACATGTTTTTATGATTAGGAATTGACTTCGGTTGCAAATTGCCTTGGACCTAAAGTTTACTGTAGCGAGCTCCGGCGGAAAGTCGGCAACGTAACTCATGAAATAAAATATCAAGTTTTTAAAACAATCAAAATTCATCATTTGGCGTGAGATATATAAGAATAGACTAAATTCTTTATATATATAAAGAAATTGCGGTTCATTATTGTAAAAAAAGAGACACAGGAGGAGTCAATTATATCAACTTCAGCCAGTTAATACTGGACAAGGAACATGTAAATAACATTCATGTCTTTGAATTCGGGTTTACAAGACAACACCCTTCCTCGATCCAAATCTTGAATCAATTCAAATATTGGTTCTTGTTTGCAATTGGTTTCCCATTTCCAGGCAAGTTATCTATTCCTGTTGGAAGTTCATTCGCTTGTATGATGTTCTTATCTTGTTACTTGGATCGTTTGATTGGTGGGTAAAAGTATTAGCTGAAAAAGGATGTCATAGTTTTATCTGCAAGTTTTAGTTGCAAAGTTTTGAAATTTGCAGCTGTTGTTTGAGAATTTCAAGTCGCGAGCTCTCTGCTTCTAGTCCGACTTTCTAAGACTTTTGCGAAGTTTTTTCTTTTTGTTTCCAGGCTGTCTTTAGGTTTCACGTTTTCTTGCTGTGATTGTAAGGTTTTGTGGTTAAGGCTTAAGCCACTGCAATTAGGAGTATCGAAATTTCGAATTTTGTTGTGAATTCTTGGAATAATCTTGGGATGATTGAACTTTTGAACAGATATCTACAGATTGAAGAATTCAGTTGGTTCTACAGTGCAATTTCCGCATGGATCCAAGTATTGTCCTTCTCTTTACCACTTCTGACTGTTAGTCTTAGATACTATTTGACACTGTTTTACCTGGAATGAAAAAGTCTGGAACTAGCTATGATTCAAATTTTCGTAAATGCTATTGTCCGTGGGTGTCCTGGACCATCTGGTTGATTTGATATGCCGGTGCAATTCATAGATAGTAGAAGCTATTTGATCAATATCAGTTCTCATCTTCCGTATTTACATTTCTTTTGAACTTGGCAATTGTTTGTTCGTAGTGGCTGTTGAATTTGCCTGTTCGGGAACTAATTCACTTCCTTGGTGATGCAGATGCGGTAGAAGTTAAAGGAATTTTAAAGTCTGGCCTAGAGTTGGCGAAATCTATTACTGATAAACATGTGGACCTTCTGAGGCCAGCTACCGGATATTATTCAGCAATTAAAGGTGAGTACAACGTAGCTTGTGCACAATTGTTTTCCTTTTATCTGCAAGTGGAATGTGGGCAGCTGGGAGCTCGAATTCTTTTGAAATACTTTTAACGGTTCCTGACATTTTCGTGCCTTCGTCAATCTGTGAATCCAGTTTTGCATTTTTCAGTTTGCAAACAGCAAACACACTTAGAAATTTATTATTTGAAGAGATGATGCACAATTTTTTTATGCATATTAGCTGCTTATTTAAACATCTGAGAGTTGATAGTTTTGACAGGGCACGCAGCAGGTGCTGCCGAACGTGATAAGGCAAAATATACCCTCATCAGGGATCCCGAAGATTTGCAACAAGGGATCTATGACAAACCCCTTCCATGCTTTGGCTGTGGAATAGGATGGTTTTCGTGAGTATTCCTTGAGTTCCTTTTTCTCCTGCTGGTAATTGCTATCACTCCTGTGTTTCATGTCTTTCGTTGCAGTTTTCTGACAGGATTCATGTTCCCCTTGATATGGTACTTTGCAACCATTCTTTACTTCGGAAACTACTACCGTAAGGATCCACGGGAGCGATCCGGCCTAGCTGCCTCTGCAATTGCTGTAAGCTCAAACCCCATACGGCCTTTTCTTCTTCTTTCTCTTTCAAACCAGTGTTGGATGCTAAAATATACGACCTGAACTTTTTCTTTACGATATTCATTAACTATTCATCAACGTCACTGAAATCTCAACATGTTATTTTCTGTTACAGGCAATAGCATGCTCTGTTCTGCTGTTGGTTTTAGTAGCTTACTATCTTTTAATTTAGAGCAGAACGCTTCACATGTACTTCCCAAAATCAGTTGGAAGAAACTGAGTCGGAAAGAGCACAATAGAGAGACGATGTTGCATGAAGATGGAACGTTACGCGCAGGGAAAAGCGCACACATTGACCTTAGTCGCGTTTTCGCACATGTTGGGGAATCCTGTTAAACAAACACCAGACAGAATCTAGCATGAAATTAGGAGAAGGTTATAACGAATATAGATTATATAGATTAGTTACGTCAATTGTTTCAAAATTTACAAATTGATTGTCTTCATTTATCGCGTGTTGGTTGCCCCTTTCAAATTTCGGGTATTACACAATAATAACATGTTTACTCCAGAAGACACCATGTTAGTTGTTTTCTTCACCCAATAATTTTGAATTCTGGGGTTATGATAGGAAGAAATCTTCTAAAATCTGCTTAACAGGTTTGGTATAGGAAGGTTCAGGATGTCCTGAATCAAACTAAACCCGTGAATTGAAGCTTCACGAGGACTTACCAGAGTCCTCTTGAAATATTTGAACTTCAAATCACTTGTGCCACCTACCATTCTACTGAACATAAAAAGCTTCCAATAATTGAAGTTGAAGATTCCCAACCCATACGAGAGAAGAAATTTGCGTAAACATTTTCGCCTCTCAAAAAAGGAGGCAAGAAAAATTAAAGGTCAAATATTTACGACTAAAGCTTTTCACATGATGCCTCTATAATTCCGAAACAAGGGGAAAGGTGAGTAACAACAAAAATTCCCCAAGAGCCAGTCCTAAATATAGTAACTTCAGGATAAATCTGAATCTGAATCAATAGAAACCACAGGACGTAGTCAAAAAGTCTTGAAGACAACCTACTTGATTCTTAACCAGTTAGGTTGATGGACGACCATGAATGTTGCAGGGTGATGATGAGAAAGCTTACTCCAATAAATGAAATTACCCCTGTTTCGATTTCTTTCTACATGCAAAAAGAACTCAGTTCAATCTGTGGACACCAGATGCACCCATTTCCCATTAAGTCTGAATCTTGAACTTGAATTAACCTGCCACATCAACAGAAACATGAGTTCATTTCAAAATCAGACAATCTTGCTAAAAGAAGTATACCAAAAGTTTACCGCACTATCCCTCTAGTTAGTCCCTCCTAACATAGGAACACCAAATGACCAATTTCTCTTGCAGAGAACTGACCTAAGATTACTGCACTATAAGTTAAAGGGCCCTTTCTTCTAACAGATAAATACCAAATGACCAATTTCCTTTGCAGTGAGCTAACCTTTTGTTCAAGGATATTGCTCAGTTCAGCCTCGTCTTTCGTTAAGCCAGCTTCCTGTAGGGACTTCAGAACAAATTTTTTAAGTTTCCTCATCTTCAGAACTCTGTCAGGATTCTGTATCACATAGCAAATACAAAAATTTAAGTTAAAATAAGGATAAACAAAAATGACACCATAAACCCAATTAAGTTCAATATAAATGCTTCTGAGACTGTTAAAGCACAACGTGATCATGCATCCACTTTTATCTCCACTGCTTGACTATTATAACTAAAAGATTCAAGGCATGGAGCTGATGCTATCATTACTTACAGATGTCAGTGCTGCTTTGATCAATTTCTTCCACTTAATCTTCTTTTTAGCATCTTCATTTGCAAAGTTAGACTTGATCACCTTATCATCTTCCAGCATATTGTATTTAGCTTTCTTTGGTTGACTCTCTGTTTCCTTACTCTTTGCTTCTATAGCTGCAACTGCATTTTGTGCTCCATCCATAGCATCACTTTCAGCCCGCTTCTCAGTGCCATCACCCTGAAATTCATCAAGTTTTCTCCTCTTCTTCGATGGCAACATACCATTTTCTAACTCGGAGTTGCTGTGGCCATTCTCAACTTTAGATATCTTTAGCTTTCCTTGTTCATCATCCAAGTCTGTAGGGTCGCCTAGTTTACCATTTGTAGTTTTCTCAACAGGAGCACTTGTATCTGTAGCCAATCCTCCTGTCTGTTTAGGTGTTCCACTAGCAGCATGAAAAGCTCGGGCCTTCGCACGGTGCTTCTTCCCATCAGCATGGAGAAGTAAAGTCTGCTTACTCGTAGCCTTGGTATTACAGAGACTTTAAGGACATGGATTTGGATGGTAGAATGAGTTAGGAGAAAGTATGAGTTGGGAATCATGAGGTATAATAACTTCCAAATGCATCATGGTTATAGGTTCTCATTTTCTCCAAGACCAATTATTAGACAGATACAATTTTCACTTAGGCGTTAGGCCTACTTTAACACACCTAATGTCAACTAGAAGCATTAATGTAGGCCTAGGGAAGTTTTACAAACTATGGTCAAATCAACTTGCTCTAAAACTAGAAATATATGTCCAATACAAGTCTTCTGAATTGGACCTTGAAAGGTGAGACCTACAACAGAAGCTTAACATATGCAATTTCATTACACACATGACATCAGACCAGGACTAACTGCTGCCGACCTAGTTTTAAAGTTCAGACTTCATTTTGTAAGCAGCAATTTGGCAAAGGCAATTCATATTCATTCTTCTCTATTGGGAATATCCCCCTATCTTTCATACAAAACCTTTTCACCTTAGCTGCAAACTGAAGTAACATGTCAAAGAATTCAACATTGTCACAAAAAGACGCAAAAATAAATATTGACTAAATTATTTCAAATATCTTAAACTATACATAAAATATCAATTATATCTCAAACCTTCATCACGACTTATGGAAATGTACACTTATTTATCCTATTGTCAATATTGTTAATAACAGAATTTAACTGCGTTGAATTGTTATATTTCTTTAATAAAGGTAAGAAGCAATTTTATAAGGTAAGGATTGAATCTCCGCACGACGAGGCCCGAAAGAGTGTTGATATGGCCAGCAGTGGTTTGATGAAGGATTGTACAATTAATCCATAACATACTGTATTTCAATAACAAACGGTTAGGTTTTGTCACCAACAGTCTTAATAGTTAAATTCTGTTACTAACAGTATTACCAATGGGATACATAGGCATGCATTTCCAAATGCCATCTTATGTAATATTAAAAAAAGAAGATTGAGACATACTTCAATGTTTTGTTAAATTCAAGGTATTTGAAATAATTTACCTAAAATTTTCATGCATCAAAGTATTGTCAATTCACAGCTTCTTTTACCACCAAAGTAATTCCAGAAATCATTATTAACATATATCGACTCTGTTTGGCAAACAACGAATTGCATTAATTGTTAGCTGATTTCATCAGTGGTTAGCTGATAGCTGATTATATCAGCTGATCAACTGTTTATTATAGACATTTGATAAAATTAACTATTTAGTACTAGCTGTTGATGTGTAAAATGACTTACGAGAGTATGATTTTTAAAAAAATTATAAAGGCGTGAATATTATATTTCTTAGTATTTTGTTGAATATTCTTATAAGAATTTAAATTTTAGATATTTAATTTTACAAAATTAATTTAATAATAATAATAATCTAATGTTAAACTATCTATTAATATAAATGATGCAATGAGCTACATCATATTACTATTTTGCATATAATATATATGAATTTTATTATTTAACAAACTAAAAATATCTATAATTATAGTATGACATAGATACAATATATAATTGTTATATACTAAAAATATTAATTTGAAGTGACTCTTATATTCAAAAACTTAATATTATGGTGTTTTTAAATGTAAACTAATATTATAAAATTAAATAAAGTTAAAAGGTTTAATTAACCCCTTTATTATGTTCTTCTAAACTACACGACATAATTGTACGATAAAAAAAATCAACTTTGAAACCATAAAGAGAAAAAATAGAGAGTAAAATGAAGGGCAATACTGTCATTAAACAAACAACTAACTCCAAAAACTTATCTTATGGAGCTTTTAGAAATCAACTTATTGAAGTTAAATAAACTAACCAATAAATTATTTCCCAAACACATCAATAGTTTTTAAAATAATCAAAAAGCTAACTTTTATCAATAAGTTAGAAAACAACTTATCAGCTAATTGCCAAACACCTCGGTCGTCTGGCAGAACACAGAAGGCAAGTTGGGAATCATAAAATCAAGAGTAGAACAATATCAATTGCCATAATAAGAAACGAGGAATCGGAGATAATGGGGAAAACACGTAAACAACAGCAACGCACCTACAAAACCATGGTGGGCGTTCAGACAATCCCACATTAATATCAACATCAGGCTGTTGCTTCGAACCCTTGTTGGTCTTGGGAGTTGCTCCATTAGAAGCCTTCCCTTGACCCTTTGGACCATACTTTTCCTGTAAGCAGATTCGATGGTTGAGACCCAACAAGCATTAGATAATTCAACTGTACTAAATTACTTTCAAGATAACAAACATTCAAGCAAGGTGGATTTGAACTTCAAAGGAACAATCAACACAAAAAGGTAACTCCACAATCATGCACACTACAGAATAAGAAATGGAGAACGGACGCACCGCTTCAGTGATGCACTGAGTGTGAACCTGAACGCTTTCAGGCCTAAAAACCTCTCCGCAATCGATACATGAAAACTACAAAATTTAAAGCCAAACACCCATCAAATTGCTTCACTTTTTACAATTTCTGAAGCTACAACCCAGGAAAGCGAGAGAAAATTGGGGATAAAGGAAGAAACTTCATATCAGAGACCTTAGAGGCAGAGCAACATCGGAAGTGATTGGGTAACTTGGGTTTCTTCAAATTCTCTCCACAATCCTCACACTGAAACCACACCATTTGTACCAAAATAAGATTATCTTAATATTTATTCGTTAACACAGCTGATGGGACGTTGGTTGGCGAATTACGCGAGAACAACCCTGTAAAGTGCAAGTTCGACGAGAAAGAGGCAGGAGTTTTGACGTTTTGTTGGGTTGGGAATTATGCCTACTAGGGTTTTAGTCGAATTTTCCAGAAACTTCAGACCAGGTGTGGCCCAGTAAACGCTGCGTTTTGATGCGGATTCTAGGTCTAAATTTTATGCGTGGGGAAAGTTGAGAAAGGACTCGGTCCTAGGGTCCATATTATATGATCCAACCCAAAAAATATAAAGAATTAAAAATAAAATTGATCAAGAAAATTATTTGAAATAATAAATCTTCCAAATCACAACTTATTATTAGGCTTACCATATCATAAAGATGAAGCTAGTCCGGAAAACAAAACATTTATTCTGATTAACCAATTTTTATTTTATTTTATATTAACTGATTCACGTATTTATGTATAATGTATGATAAAAAAAAAAAATTGAGATGGTATGAAATAGAATATAAACGGATTAATCGAAAAAGAATATGTTATCCCGCTAACCAGTTACCTTCGTAAGTTCACCCAAGTCTATTCAAGTTTATACAAAACTTGGCTTTCACTAAGCTTCAAATCGACACCTATAGCCAATTTCTTCAAAAAAAAAAAATTGACACCTATGTTTCTTAATTTTAGAATGGAAAGGTTAATATACTTCTAATTCTTATTGACAAGTACGCTTGAACAAAGTTTTAGAAAAAAATCAACTTATGCAAAATCATGAAGAAAGATAGGTGATAATAAATTATAAAACGGTTATTTTTTTAGAAATTTGCAATTTAATAATCAACCTTTAAATTTTTTAAATTTTGTAACTAATTTTTAAAAATTCATATAATCTAAATTAAAATGTTGCCTCCATTAATTATTTATTAAAATGTAGTTAATATATCACATTTTTAGTGGACATTTGGATAGCTTGAGTGGCTTTAAGTTCAACCATAGTCCATTCAACTCATGTAACCATTAGTTTGAATATCATATCAAATTTGGTATCATTTTTTTGAAATATTATGACATCAACATGGAATAACATCGAATATTATTTTGGAAATTTTTTAAAATTATAAATTAGTCTATTAATTTTATAAAATTACAAAATAATCCTTATTATAATCATAATTTGTATATAAAATTATTTATTATAAACTTGAACAAAATGCGCCGCTTTTCTATTTTTTAAAAGGTGTAAAGTGAAAACAAATGTAGAAGGATGAGTTAAACAAGGTCCATGTATTGAAAATCAATAGTTGAATCTTTCAAAATAAAGATAACATATTTAAAAGTGTCTAACCTTTTAAGACCTTAATAATTAAGTTCAAAAGGTTATTTTTTACAATATGACATGTCTACTAAATGTCACATGAATGCCTATTTGTTAGCCACATTGACAAAAATTAAAGTTTTGAACTAAAATATAAGGTTTTAAAATGTCAGTCGTTCAATTGAAAATTTTAAAAGTTTGAACACTAAATTGAAAAAATTTCAAAAGGTTAAACACTTTAGAAATGGTTATTCTTTTAAAATAATAAACTAGATCTTCTCACAAACTCGAAATGATAGTTACTAAGTCTTAACTATTATTAGCTAGATTATTAATATAATTGTCATTATTAATATAATTGTCATACTCCAAGCGCTATGAAAGTTAATTAATGGATAAAGTGTCTTTTTCTCTTGTGATTTAGCTATGTATTCATTTTATATTACCAATTCCATTCTTTTTACCTCTTCCAATATCTTCAGAACCTATAATTAGGCTTTATTTGCTTAATGCACCTTCTCCTCTACATCATTTCTATTATATACAGTTGTAAGAGAGTAAAAGAATCCTATTTCTAAACTAAACAAAGTTTATATCCATGTCACTTACCTAATTCTCAAACGAAACTTTAACTAATTAACATAGAAAAATCAATTCATATGTTGCTGGAGTTGTTTCAAATTTTTTTTCTCAAAACTTGAAAGCACCATACCCAATTGTTTAAATAGCTGGTGAGACGTGAGATGTGTCGATGAGAGATATAAAAGAGGTGAGATGTAACATTGGAAAGGTGAGACACGACTAATAGCGAGGAAAGGAGACAACGAGGATGATGGTAACACGTTGAGTTAAGAGAGTTGATTGAGATTTGTGCATTACAATTTTTGTGATATTGAAATGGATTTTCATATTTAACAAAAAATTCAAAGAATTAGAGGTAGAGGTTGTGTGCGAGGGAGGAGAGTTGGATAGGAAGATAAGTAGTTTGAGTTTATAATTTGGTCCTTTTGTTTTACCGATAAATACCAATCAGTATCACCCAAATTTTGAATTTGGTATTGAAATATGGTTTTTGATACCATTCTTTGGATGGTACAAAGCGTTTTGGTTAGAATACTACAAAAATAATAAGATTGCATTTAAACCATGCCAGAAAATAAATAACCCTAAATTTTATTATTCTTTAAACTATGTCTTGTTCATCCCCCTTTTTCCCCCCTTTCTTACTCTTTCGTTTCTCTTATAAACTTGAACCAAAAAAGTTTCTAGCTTCTGATGGCATCATAACATTCATCAAAGGGAGCACCATTAGGCATATAGAAGCAAGCTCAATGATTGTGTTAGAGTAAGAAATTTTCTAATTTTGTGGATTAATGGGTGTTATGCGAACTTCATGAATAGAGAGAAATCTTAGAAGACACTTTGTCTTTTGTACTAGACTGGGGTGAGTTGTTTAAATGATATAGGTTTGTTAGGTTTTGTAGAATTATTGGGTTTTAGGATATTTTTGGTTTTTAAGTTTCAAGATTTTTTGTGTTTGTTGGGTTTTTCTAGGTTGCGTTTGATTTTATGGGTTTCCAGAGATTTTGGTTATTAAATCTTGATAATCTTATTAACATTTTCCTATTTCACATTCAATTTCAATATGAGGATTGTAGGTTTTTTTAGTGAACAATTACAAAAGAGCTTTGAGTAGCATCCTTAGTCTATTGAAAAAGATAGACAAACTAGAAAAAAATAAAAAAACTGAAGTTGAAAATATAAGTTACAAGAATTTTGTTGTCCATGATTGTGAAAAAACAATGCTAAAAATGGATGTAAAAATAGAAGGATTAATTTATACTTGATCACTTTATTGCAGTTGTTAATATGAAATTAAATGTACTATTGAATACAACATTTGTGAGACTAAAAACTTAAACTTGCAATTTTATTGTTTTGAATTTGTGAGTAACAGCCATTCATAGTTCATAATGAAACAAATTGACTAATATGCTTACGACGATTAGGCTACATATTTCAAGTTGTGTTTCTGAATCCCTCGTGTCATTATCACTGTAATGCTTAAAACTTATTTTCTATTTCTTGAAAATTGCCTTTCACACAAGTCAATTGAGCTACTTTTTATAAAAGCATACGTTTAAAATCATGAAATTCATAAATATGGTTCTATTTTTTTTTCCTCTGCTGAGAACTTGTTGAGGCCTTATAATAATTTTATGTCTATCCTTAGGGAGCGTTGTTTATTCTCACATAAAATGTTAAAAGCCCTACTAATGAGTTGCTTATATGATGCAGCAAAAAGATAATTATGTTGGTCTAATATAGCAAAAAGATAAAGAAAAAGGTTAGATACCAACCATAGAAGGTACCAACCATAGAAGGGTGGACATATGATATGAAAATTAAAAGGAAGTTAAAGTTGACATTGACTCTAAAAGTGAGCCTACACCTTTGGAATAATGTCATACATTAGTTATACATAACGTCTTAAAATATAAGAAAATTATATCATAAACTTGGAAATATAATGAGCTATGTATTAAGTGATATAAGAAAATGCTGATATTAATTAACATGGCACCGCTTTCAAGATGGCTACAAGTGGATCTTAAACATTTGTTTAGTGGAAGTAAGAAAACAACTTAACGTTTGCAATATCATAACCAAACAGCCTAATTGATTAATGTTTGAAAAAGTAGCTATTTACATCCAAGCAATAAAGCGATAATGAATTGAAATTAAACTTACAGCCAAACATGCTTCATTTCCATGAAGTTCTAGAAAGTTAGAATATATATGCTTTTGGCATTTATAAAATGGAAAAATTTAATAACAAAATAGCAAACGTCAATACTTTTGGAATTGTCCCATATGTTGTAACATTTATAAAATAGCAAAAGTTAGCACTCTTGACACTTCAATTCAATGATTCTCTTCAATATTACTACATGCTTTTGATTGCGTCATCCTTATTCTTGTATTTATTTCATCCTAACAAAATTAGCATTGAATAATCAAAAGGTAAAATAATTAGAAAATTACATTCAAAACTCAAAGTCTTTATGATATCTTTATACGTGTAACCTTTATCGAGTTATAACTTGTCTTGTTAGTAGTACTTGAGGTTCCTCATCCTAAAAAACACCATATATGTGGATTTATCTCTTTCTTTTATTTGGCTTTCAAATTAATGGTAGCCTTACAAGATTAATAGTAGAACTAGTTGCTTAGATAGCACATAAAATATGCACTTGAAATTTATTAATGTCATTTCTCCTTCTTGCTTAAATAACCATAAAAATAGTTAAACATATTTGAAGATATATAATTGAGAGAAAAAAATAATATTAAATTTAATAAGTATTAACTTACATTTATGTTTTAAGCCTATCAATTGCACGTTATTTTGAGACACCTTTTTATTGGAATGTGAATTTGTTATATCCTTATTTGAGGTATTTTTAACAAGTCACTTGAGTTCCTCTCTTTGATAACTTCTTGTCTTTGGTGGAATTCTCCCACTCCTCTTTTTTTTATATATAATTTTCTTTGGAATGCTTGGAAACTTTCTAAATGAAGGTGGTAATAGTGGACCATGTTTGACTCGAGGCTAAAGTTTATCTCTTTAGGTTGACTCCATTATATATTGATACGCTTGTATATACTGATCCTTCAAAAACTAATGTGACACATATTTTTCAAAGTTGTTATTTTATGTACTTGATGATAAGAATGAAATATAGATATAAGATTCTTGACACATTCTCTCCATTGGCTCCTTCATATATTGATAAACTTATATATACTTATCTTTCATAATCTAATGTGACACATTTTTTAGGCTGTTCTTTTATATACTTAAAGGGAAAAATGATATGTGGATATGGGGTTCTTAAGACATCCCAACTTTTACAACTATATGTCTTATATCTCAAGTTCATAATATTCTTAACCCTTTTGTGTTTTACTTTAAATCCACTGGCACCATTATTATCAATTTCATAATATTTAACTTCTTATTAACTCACAATTTGTTATTATTTTTGGGTCAATGTCATCTATTTACTTACTGACTATCTTTTTATTGTTAACTAATATTTTCATTAGATGAACTTAAATTTCTTCAAGCATTATGATAATGTTCTTTGTTTGAGCTTTTATGATACTTCCTTTAAATGCTTTACAAAGATTAGTATTTATAACATCACACATAATGAAGTGTTGAAATATGCTTTTAACCATTTTCTTTAGTATTCTTAGCAAATCGCTACGTGCATCTGATTCCTTTTTAAACTCCTTTAAATATAAAAATATGTCAGGTTCATTAGATGACTTACAATATTGTCATAATAGTTTTTCTAATTTTAAGTCCCTTGTGATCTTTGGATTCTCAAATTAGCAAACATGTGCATTGTAGAAAAATTAACTTAAGCCTTTAGATCTACCAACCAAATGTCTTCATAAGAACCTATACAACATTCAATTGGCAAAAACTAGTAAACAACCAATATGAGTACATTTATGTTATAAAAGCAAATAAAGTTCAAATCAAACTTTTATTGATCAGAAATCACTGCCTATCTATCTTCATCTTGTAGATCCAATTCTTTCTTTAATAATTATAAAAGCCAGCTCCAATTGTCTATTATTTTAGTATGAACCATAACCTATGCCATAAGAAACATATAATTTTCGCCATCTTTTCCTACTTCTATGAATACTTCACCTTTAATAATACCTTTAAGAAAGCAACCATCTAGTCCTTTGGGCCTTCTACCTTAAATTTTCTCTGTCACAAGCTTTTTAGCCTATAACAAACATTGTAGTATGAAATTCATGGACTAAATTATTATACGTCAAAGGGGTATTCAGTCTCTTGCTTTACCGTGGAGCGGGTGAGTGAGTCGCTTGGAGGGCACAAAGCCGAAAATATCTTGACTTCCCATTAAGTGGAAACGACGGCGCGTTCAGGTAAGATCACGAAAGATCCTTGTTTGTATTTCCTTGTACATTAGCCATCGCTCCTCGTACACTCCGCTATTCTTCTTAACTCTTTAGCATCATGTCTTCACTTTGCTTATGCTCTTTCTGGGTAAAGGTCTGTTCTTTTTTAGATTCATATCCTTTTTGTTGTTGCTTATTTGTTCGGTTTATGCTGGTTGGTGTGGCTTCTTCTATTTTTCACATAGTAGATTTTGTTGTTAGATCGTAGATCTATAGTTTTAGAAGTGATTTGACGAGATAGTTCACATAAAAGATCCTTCCTTTATGTGAAAATAAAAGGGCTTTTTACCCTTCTCCTTTTTGCTACTTTTTTGTTTTCTTCTTCTACATCTTAAATCCACTAGTTTAGCTATGATTATGCTCCAAGGTACCACCTTTTCTTGTTCTTCTTCTTCACCATTTTTTAATATATTATTCCATTTGTGGGCACTCTTAGTTGGCTACTTGTTGTGGGTTTGACCATTTATTACTAACAATAAATGTGGAAAAAGAAAAAAAATTCTTTTGTTTATCACTTGTATGAGAGGCGACCGAAGAGCGTGAGATGAACACTAAAATACATAAAAGGTACTGAAATAAATTTTCTCTTCTTCTTCTGAATCAGCTGCGAACATTTGTTAGGGGTAGCTCAAGACTTGGGGCTTTTTGGCTACGTTAAGTATCATTGTCTCTGTTTTTGTTTTTGGATTATAGATATTCTATTTTCTGTGTGAAGGAAGGAGGGAGGTTCATTTCGAATAACCTTTTGATTGTGTTTTCGCATAAAGGAGGTTCCTTTTTTATAACCCATCTTTTCCTTTGTTATGTACACATTCCAAGAAGCTTGCTTTACTTTTGTTGACGTTGGTTTTGATTTAGATCTGTTATAGTTGTTTGGAGATTGATGTGTTGGAGCTTAAGGAAAGGGATACTGGGTTTTGTTGCTATTTAACTGGAGGGTTTCAGTTTGTCGCTATTATCTCTTAGATTTGGTTTGCTTATGATCTTGTTTATGTTGCTTTTTTTTTTTCAGTGGCAGATATGGTTTTATAGTGTTACCATTAAGGTTAAGATCTACTATGTCTTACTGGTTTGGTTCTAAAGGTGTTTCTTTATGTTGCATGTTGCTGATTGTTTTTTTTAACATAAGAGGATAAAGTGCGTGACCTTACATGGTGGATCCAAATACTGGAGCAGCAATGTATGAATCAGATGTCATAATAAAATATTTGGTTGGGAAATATGGTGATGGAAGCATTCCTCTCATGCTATCACTTGGTCCTCTAACGGTTTGTTTATAAATCTTCTGCTATTCTTCTTAGAGTTTAATTCCCATAAATGTATTTTGGTTGATACTCGACACCAAAACTGTTGTTAAAGTTAAAGCACTTGAAAATATGTTGATATTACTTGGATGAAGAGAGCAAGGTTAGCCAAGCTATGCAGTGCTTCTTCAGCCGCCAGCTATCCAAATTTTCGAGTCCAAGGATGGCCCTGCGCAAGATTGGCACACACAACTCAGATAAATGGTGAGCAGAACTTTGCACCGCATCAGGTATAAGCAGAACTTTGCAACATATAAGGTATATTTGTCCTATAAATTTCTTAAAACTTTGTTTTCTTAAAAAAATGTTTTAATTCTTTTCTAATTCAAAAATTATTTTTAAATTTTATTTATTTTTCATTTTTTACTCTTTAACCTGCATCATTCTTTTATTGTCACATCTGCATATGGGTCTACCGGAAACAGTCTCTCTACTATATAGGAGTAAGGCTGCGTACTATCAGATCTCCCGCTTCACTGCGAGACTTCGGACCGGGTGCGATGATGAAGAACAAACATTGTACCTTGTATAAACTCAATTT
>JAOQMQ010000195.1:11242786-11255806 GCA_027563845.1 Erythroxylum subrotundum
CCTTCATGTCCGTTAAACGGACATGAAACCCTCAAGCGCTCCAATTTCTCCCGAGAAGGTCCGTTAAACGGACCTGCATGTCCGTTTGACGGACACGAGCCTTCCAAAGTACCTCATTCCATCCGAACCAGTCCGTTAAATGGACTCACGTGTCCGTTTAGCGGACACACCCTGTCCTTAGGGTATTCTGACACCCGAGGCTGTCCGTTAAGCGGACCTTCGTGTCCGTTTAACGGACACACGATATACCAACATTCTCCAAAGATTTTTCCAAGTTTCCAATCCCTCATTCAATCAAACACACTCCCAATGTTCCCAAATTCATTTCTTTTATCTCAAATCCTTTCAAATGAAACACAATCATATCCATTTCCTCCGTTTAACCCTAGCCTCATAGTTTACATGTGCCAAAATTTAGGGTTCTAACCCTTAGTAGAGGGGCGGGATGTTACAAAGCAAGTTAGTTCGTCCCACAATTTCTTCAGTTTTGTGAAATATTTGGCTACAGATAAATTTCCTTGAGATATTGAACTTATCTCTCTTTGAATCTGGTATAGCAATGGACCATTTCATTCTCTATATTTTTCCTCTAGTTTTTCCCATAATTCCTTTGCAGAAGTTATATATAAGAACACTTCAATAATATTCTTTGAAATTGAATTCAAGATCCATAAAGTCACCATGCAATCCACTCTACACCAATGCTCAAAATCTAGTGATTCATCATGTGGCTTCTCACATGCTCCATTGATAATACCAAGCTTTAGCTTAGCTCCCAACACTATTTTCATGGCTTTGCTCTATGATAAATAGTTGTTTCCATTTAGTTGAGCAATGACTAGAATCATTCCTGGATAATAAGATCCTTGAAGCTGCTCATTATTATTTGCTCCTTCTCTTTCGAATTTAAAACTTGATTATATCTATCCTCAACCATTGATGTTGAATTCAAGAAGAAAACAGTTATGATGTAAAAGAGATTTCACAAAACTCCTTCCTGCTCTGATACCATTTAAAAAAACCAATCTCACTCTATATTTTTTTATTCATGATTATTTTGTTTATATACATTAGCTAGAATCAGTTATTTTTATTACATACTCAGTCTCCATATTGAATTACATTACAAGATAGCCTACTCTATAATTGAAGAAAATAACTATCAACTTTAAAGCTAACACTACTAATATGTTTCAGCTATTTCAGCTTCTGTTTCATACATGACAACATTTCGTCAATATAATCGTAACACCAATCCAAGTGTTATGATTTACATGACGTAGATGATTATGAAGAATATGTAGCAACCAGAAGGGAAATTGATGTGATTAGCATTAGTGAGGAAAAGCATGTTAGTTCTCTTGTACTAGTATATTGTACATCCTATGGTCTTATGAGGCAACCTTTAGGGTTGTTGCTGCATATTATGAACCTTATTCTGCGTGCTTGTTTCAAATAGAGGCATTTGACCTACTTTATGCTCCATATATGTTGATAAAGAAAAGCTTAGAAGATGCACTGATACAATATGTAATGGTAACACCAAAAGAGATCATTATGAGCATACTCGATCCTGTTGCTACAACGGTTAGCAAAGATGCGCTGGTTAAAACCATTGATTCTAAGACAACTAAATTTATCACTAAATTTAGAAATTTATAATCTTAATGTTACAAATGTGTTCCTTTTTTTAAATTAAAAATCAAGAATCAAGAAGAAGATAATAAAGAGGGAGAATAGAGAGAGGAAAGAGAGGAAGAGTTTTTGTTATACGGCCTCCTCTCTTATAATGTTTTTATCCAACAGTTGCTTTAACTATTGGCTATCTTCTATTCACAACATTGTATGTGCTTTACTCTCATTACCTAGCTATACAATATTGAACAACCATGTATCTCTCTTTACCATATACTAATGTCTCTTTCTTCATCTTTATAACAATGTTTCTCTATCCTTCATTAAATGATAATGTCTCCTCCATCTTCTTAACTCTGGATGATAATGTTTACCTTCTTTATTAGTGCTTAACTCACTCGACTTTTTCCCTTGTAATATCACCCCCTCCTTCAATAACCTTATCCGTAAGGTTGAAATTGGGGAATCTTTATTAAATATCGTAAAGATACTTCCATGAAATGTCCTTAGATTTTGTCAATGATCATTGCACCAAAATATGAACAATAGGTTTATCATAGCGATTTACCAATCAATGGTCTAATAATGTAACTAGTACTCATAAAGTAGAGTATGCAGAAGGGGATATTAAGGATAACACTTGAGCACTATCTAATATTCATTTCTTCAACTGAGAAACATAGGAAGTATGAAGAATTTGGTTGTTCAATGGTAATTCAAATTGATAAGATATTGGAATGATATGTTGGAGAATTTTAAAAGTACTGATAAATAGCAATGTTAATTTATAAGAAGATCTATATTACACATTAAGTTGAACTTCCCTCTCAGTCCTATGGCAATCCACATAATTACTTCATACGATTTTGAGCACTTTGGTGATGAAATTTCAATATCTATATAATAGTTTCCTTATCCTTTTACACTTGATCAATCAAAAAAGTATTAGAACTATTAGTTAATTATGGAAAGTATAATAAAAGTGAATATTTATATACAACTTTAAATGGTCTGTGGTCATAGCAAAAAGGAAGGTAGTATATATCATTATTTTAAAGGGATAACTACTTATTCCATTAACTTGGGAGCTCCAATGTCATGCATCTAAGGTACATTTCCAAGGTGAGATTGAGGAACTCTCTCTGGCCATCGATTTGTAGGTGGTTGGCAGTAGAGAATTACAATGCTACCCTTTAGAATATAAATAATTCCTTCTAAAAAGAGCTAATGAATACAATATCACTATCATTATAATTGTTTGGGACATTCCATGTAATTTGAAAACTCTTTTTATAAATGCTTAAGCTACCTTCACAGTTGTATATAAATGGCATAAAGGAATAAATGAGCATACTCACTCAATTAATCTACCACAAAATATCATTGAATATCCTTCAAATTGAGGCAGTACTTTGAAGAAATTCATAATGTTGTCCAACTATAATTGACTTGGAATGAGTAATTGTTGAAGTAATATAGGAGAAGTTATTGTCTCATACTTGTTCTTCTGATAGATTTCACATTTTCTGACATATTCACGTACATCCCTTTGCAATTTACATTAAAAGAATATATTATTAACTTTTTGTATATACCTAACCAACCTGAATGACCTCCCTGAGCTGATGCATAAGCAAATATTTTAGCTTGGTTTATAATATCATTGGGTTACCTATCACCAAACGTCCTTTCCACCTTATAACCTTATTGCTTCAAGTATAGGATGTGCCCTTATATTCTTTTTACTAAAGTTAAGTTATTATCCTCTAAATGGATTCATTCACCCCTCTAACTATCCTTTATCTTTAAAGTAAATTTGTTTGCATCAAAATACTAACAAGGTAAATAGCCTAGAATTTGACACGCGTGATAATGAATTAGTTGCATAATTATCATTTCCTTTCTTATAGTGAAATCAATCCTAATCAGCTTAGGAAGCCAAATTTGTTGAAAAGGAGAAGTGATTTTTTTTATCTAACAAATACTTTAGACTATGGTGGTTAGTTTGAATCACAAAATGCCTCCTTGTTAGATAATATGATCATTTTTTGGGCCATCATTAATGCTTGTAACAAGTTGGAAGCATTTTATACATATAGGCTATTAAATGGCCTTCTTAGAATTATAACCCCAAATCCTTCTCCACACACATCTAAATACAAATGGTTTATTAAAATCTAGTAAAGCCAATACTAGATCTGAACTCAGAGCATTCTTTAATGCCACAAATGTGATTATTGCCTCACAATTCCATACAAATGCATTCTTCTTTAATAGATTTGTCAAAAGCTTACTCATCTACCTATAGCCTTTAATAAATCTTTTATAATAACCACACGAACCTTATAACTCTCAAAGTTGTTTGATTGTCTTTGGTCTAGGCTAATCATGCACCTTATATTTTGTGAGGATCCATTGATACACCTTTTCGGTTGATTATATATCCCAATTACTCCACCTAGAAAGCTTGAAAAGAACACTTGGACATTTTAATAGACAACTGATGAAACCTCAAAGTTTATAACATTTGTTGTAACTGCTCCAAATGCTACTCAATTGTATTACTATACATCAGTGTGTCATAAAAAAAGACAACTACAATAACTTCCTCAGATAAGTCTTTAATATATGATTCATCAAAATTAGTAAAATTGTTAGAGCATTTGTCAATTCGTAAAGCATTGCTAAAAGTTCGTAATGGCCTTCATAGATATTAAAAATTGTTTTAGATATCATCATCATTATCATAGACCTTAATTTGATGATACCCCACTCATAAATCTAGTTTAGAAAAATATCATGCACCATTTAATTCATCAAATAATTCCTCCACTAAAGGAATTAGAAATTTATCTTTAATGGTGCTTTGGTTCAATGATTTGTAGTAAACACGAAAATACTATGATTCATCCTTCTTCTTAATCAATATGACATGGGCCAAGAATGGACTTCTATTATATCATATGATTCCTTATTAGAGCACTTTATCCACTAATTCTTCTACAACTTCTTTTTGTAGACTCGTGTAATTCTAAAGCCTAAGATTAACAGCCTTTAATCCCTCCTTTAAAGGAATCTTATGGTCATGGAACCTTTTTGGTGGCAGTCCCTTTAGTTGACCAAAAATATCCTTGTAGCTTTTTAAAAGTGTTCTCAATTTTTGCATTGCATTCCTCTAATAGGTTATTATTCTTTACTTCTACTAAAATATACCAACTTACACTCTTAAATCTTTTCAACTATTCTTCATCTTTATCTTCTTGAATCACTGAAATGTGACCACACCACATCATTGGCTATTAACATACTCTTCACTTTCTTCTTTGGAATTTCTAGTAACTGTTTATTATTATCACTATTGAGTTTCATCTCATGACTTTGCCACTAGAATTTCATTGTTCTTTTTCAATAGTTATACAAAAATATCAATAGTTATACAAAATATCATCCAATATTGATAATTATTAAACACTAAAACTATATCATTTCCTTTAATGTCAATTACTAATGCATCAGTATAAAAATAGTTGCCATTCATTCGTGACCTAAAACTTCTACATATGTGTTCAAAAGAAAGATGCATTCCTCCCCCTACTACAATAGTAATAACCTTGATCTCCTACACTTTTTCCTCCAATTTTGTTTAATAATCCTCTATCATAAAAATTATGGGTGATCCTACCATTAATCAATACATGGGTAGTTCTTCCCCCCACCATTCATTTCACCTTCATCTACTGATATTTGGCCACACTATCTGTTAAATGTCACGTTATCACTGACGTGATATATATTTATTATTTTTAATCGGTATATAAGTCTCACTTTCACATGTATGCCATATTACGGTGTAGAATTCAATTTTTATTTTAAAAATTATAAATTATTTTTAAATATTATGAATATTTTATTACTTAAATAATATTAATTAATTGTAATTAGGATAATTTTAATTACCCCAAAAAATTAAACCCTACAGTAGAAGAAATTCCACCAAACTCTTTTAACTCCAAGTTAGATAATGATATTAACAACAAATATGAGGATTCCACGACCCCACCATTTGGCAAGAGACATATAGCACCATAAAAATCATATGTAGACCTAACATCATAGTGCATGAGCCACCCGTAATATTGGAAAGGAATGATAAAACTACAACGCTAAAATATGGAGTACTTAAAGCACTTGTCATTGACAAGAAGGCTATAAACACCAAATCTACATAAGTTACTTTACTAGCAAAGAAGTAGTAAGAGTAGAAGTATAGAAGAAAGACGATGCCAAAAGATAGTTGCTATGAAAAATCCTTCCACTAACAAATTGTTGACATGATACATGGTATGCGAGTTAATCTTAAGTTTTGAAAGAAAGATTTAAACTTTCCTCACAATCAAATGACAAGGATAAACCTTAGCTACAGTTTAGTTGAATAAGGAGATGAAACAATATTTATTGAGATATTCTGCCATGGCAATTAAATCAACAAACCATATAAAGATATCCCAAGTAACTGAAATAGGATATGAACTATAAGTTACTTTGCTCACTTGAATGTGAATTTGGAGATTAGGGTTTGAGATTTTGGGATAATTCAAATTAACCTAATTACAATTAATTAATATTATTTAAGTACTAAAACATAATCAAATATTTTTTAAAAATTAAATAAGTTATTTTTTTAAATAAAAATTGGTCCTTACACTACCAAATGACATATACATATCAACTAAAATAACAAAATATATATCACATCAATAATGATTTAGCATTTAATGGATAGAAACTTAACACTCTTTAATTTTTCGTTTATTTTGGATGTTTTAAAAATATTAAGATTTGTTTTGTATACTTCAAAATGTTAGGATTTATCTTGTACTTTAGTGAAAATATTATAATCTAAAATATACTTTGCCCATTAAATTTTAGTCTTTGATCTTGAAACCAAACGTAGGGTAAATTATACTGTGTATTCCATTACAAAGAGTATTATGGCGTACTCTTGTTGGACATGAATATGTTAAGAAACACCATTGTATAACTATTTATTTAACTTTATAATAAATAAAAAGTAAAATCTGATCTTTTGAATATTCACTACTTTTGTTGTCACTGTCATTAGAAATTAATAATCTTTTCTCACTAATTTTTCTCTTAAATAGAGATGACAATGAGTCGGTTTAAATCTGTCTATACTCGAGTCTGGGCTGTCAGCTTCTGCCTAGGCCTAAGTTTAAGCCCAAACAAGCCGAAGCAACCTAAAGGCCTACTTAACTCGGCCGACCTGATTTTTTTAAATTAGAGAATGAAAAATGATGTAGACTTTTGCAAAATGATATCGTTTTTTTATAATTATTAGGCTTCGAGCTAGGTCGAACTCAAGCTTAAGCTTAGACTCAAAATTTTTAAAAAAATTAGATCCAAGATTCGATCAACGAGAATCTGACCTGACCTAAGTCCAAATATTATCTCTACTCTTAAACAACAATAACAACAACAAAGCCTAATAATACAAAAGTTTATTCGTATATAAAGGAGAGGTTGTTTCAACGTAGAATTGTTACTATTGAACATATCTTCAAACAAAGTTGAGGGGAGTTCACTTTCTGTAACACATTATATTGGGCGAGTTTTCAAGTACACTTTCGAGAATAAAACAAGTGTCCCCTTGTGGTTGACTTTGGAAAGGAATAAAGCATCAAGCTTTAAAGAAAGATTTAAAGAATGGAACGATAATGGTGGTGTATAACTGGTGTTTTATTTGTCAAGACAACCTCCGCCCCTTCTCACACTGCAACTTATGGCCGAATTGTGAAATAATTTCTCCTCAAATCCAAATTCCCACCTCGAACGCTGGACTCGTTCTCGACTCTCTAATAAGGTCAAAATTATTTCCGTTTCATTTTTATATGTTATCCATTTCTATACATTATCTTTGAAATTTATGCATATATAAAATTACATAAGAAAGGGCTCCCAAATAATCATTTAAAATGTCCATTAATAAATGTCCATAAATTGGTATCGAGAATTTTATTCAAGGAGATCGTTGAAACGGAATATGGTACATAAACTAATACTAACAGGATTCTTTTACGATTCGGGATGTAATAGTAATTCTCCAACGACATATATGAAGATAGGAAAGCCTACTGCAACTATATGAAGTTCAATCCTTGTTTCAGTACAGTCAGCAAGGTCAAAATCGAATAACCAACGAGCTGTATATCAAAGAATTATGTGGTATACCAAAAAGTCACTGTCGTAATTGCATCGCCTAAAGCTTGTAAACCAACAAAAACTTGCCGCTTGATGAAGCAGCAATTTGATTTAGAGAAGTTTTCACTGCTGCAACTTCACAAAAAAAGATGATAATACTTCTTTGAGTTCCTGTGGAGAGTCAGTTAATAACATCTCAAGTTTCTGCATGCAAGAAGTCAGCTCTTCTCAGGATCTGAAAGCAGAAGAATATTAAGAAAAGGAGAAAATTGAGTAATTAGGAAGCAGTGCAACTTTATAAGAACAGGACCTAAGTTTAAATGATATAGCTTTCTTTTAACTCTTCTTGTTCTAGTAACAAGACTTCGGTAAAAATGAACATGACTAGAGCTATGGAATTTAAAATTGCTAACAGAGACTTGGTTTTATGTCAAGTGCAAAAGCGAGGAACAGCAAACTGAAAATGTTGGCTATCCATGATCAAATTTCCTGATTCCTAGAAGTGTTGTGTAAGAACAACCTTTTTCATCATGTAAGGACTCATTCTCCTTTCTCTCAGGAACATGTTTTTGGAGAAACTGTTGAATTGTTTGCCAATAACGATCACCTCCAGCGAACCAAGTGTCCATATGCATACCAGTCGGAAACTCCACAAAGTTACATTCCTTATTATGTGCAGCAGCCTTAGCATAGAGCATTTCCATATGAAATGGCGGAACCATTTCATCTTGCAAACCGGAGAGAAAAAGAATCGGCTGCTTAACCTGCAGTATAAGAACCATTTGGTTACTAACTGTATTTACCATGTCAAAATTGTGTAGATGTCTTGAAAGTAGCTACAAAACATGTTACGATGACATGTCATGTAAATGGCACGAAATAACAACAAACCATGTGGTATAAGTGGTCACTGTTACCTTACATAAAAATGTTAGTTATCTATTACTGGCAGAAATCTTATTGTATATTGATCAGATGGGTATGACTACAAATGCATGATTCCTGGAGTCACAAGTATAATGCAATCGAGAATAGGTATGAAATATGATCAGAGATAAATTTTCACTTTTACCTCCCCAATGACATCAATCGTGCTCCATGGAGAGCGCACAAGAAAATTAAGAAGTTTAGGCCCTTTCGAACCAGTTCTTCCAATAAACCATTTCAGGAAGGGAAGTAGAACTCCAGCCATGTCTAGTATTGACGTAAATGTATTTTCAAGTATTAATGCAGCAACCTACAATATACATAAAAGTAAAGTTGGTGTTCCACCGGAAAAGTTAAGCATGACTATACAATTAAGGACCTTATACTGGAAGTAGGGAGTAACATACAAGCATGGTACTGACAATACAAGCATGGTACTTACACCCTACAGCTAGCATCAAAAACAAAACTACAAATTAAAGTTACATTTCAAGGATGACAAACCAAAATACAGATCCAAATATCCTAACACAGGCATGGATTATGTGCATAATATAACAGGAAAAAAGGTTATTTTCTCATTTGTATCATAATTAATAAGAATAAAACTGATGTAGGAGAAATTTGTAAGTACCATAGTGATGTTTTAACAATGTTTATTAAGTACTGTATCACCAAAGTCAAGGTGCCCTGATTGGCACTTAATATATGCATCAACGAACGGGCTCAAACATTTAGTTTGATGTTGCAAGGCCATAAAAAAGCATCGTATAGGAGAAAATGAAAGGCAAAACCTGACTTGACTTGATGCGTTAGTTTTGGCCTATATCTTAATTAATCGGAAGAGTTGGCATGAAGGTACTGTACTACTAATGGGTTGAAAACCATATCAACAGGAAAAGGTCACAAGAATGCATATTGCTAATAGAAATCAATTCTATAATTCTGGTATTATATTACTTTATAATTTCTATTTCACAATTTCCTCATAGTTATTGTCAAACCAGATATTTATTTGCAATTGGTCAATCCATATGCTCGCTTGAATAATCAACCTAAACAATATTCCTGATCTTTGCTACACAAGACTAAACCAAATTATATAACTTTATCTCATACAACATGATCAAGGATGCTACCTCCAACTTTTCCACTAGCATATGATATCAAAGTACAAAAGTAAACAGAAAAAATAAACAGAAGATGAAAATAAAGTTATCAGATCCAAAATGGCTCATTTACAATAAACAATGGTGGCAATCATAGTTGCAAAAGTTTATTGAGTTAACAAACTAAGCAAACATAACAATCAAAAGCACCCTCTCAACATTTTTCTCAATTTTCGGATAGATCTTCCGTTATGGCACAATATATTGTGAATCATTATTCATGATTGCTGTACTTTTGCAGTTCTGGTTTCATTCTAAATTCACGAGATTACAAGGAAAAGTTGACAATAATTTTCCTTGTCAAACCAAATCCAACTGAATCACACACATTTATGTTGATCAATAGAACGGGCAAAAGTCTATATAGAAGGCTTCTGTAGTTAATTTTGCAAATTCAGAGGGTCATCAGACCTATTAACATACTACCTCTTCTTTTCCTTCTCAAACTAGACAGGGTATCCACAAGACGGCTTTAAAGAGGCAACATTCCAAAAAAACATGACAAATCAGAAATGAAGTTAAAGTAACTATAGAAGAAACATTATTATATATCCATGGAACCAACCCAAACCTGATACGGTGGGAAAAGCTAACATTTGCAACTCTGTACATTGACGCCAAACACTCTCCGTGAACAAATTAGTTTGAGCATTACCTTATGTGGATTATTTTTAGTAAGCTGGGCCCCAACTGCACCCCCAAGTGATCTCCCAAAAATAACTATTCTAGATGTATCGATATCAGTCCTCTCAGAAAGATGATCCAATGCAGCCTATGAAAATAAATAGACCAATACAAGTGAAAATTTAGAACCAATTTAACAGAGAATATAAGAAATTGAAGAAATGGGGCTAAGAGAAATATAAACCTGAGCATCCTTAGTAATACCATGTTGAGAAGGGTATCCATCACTTGCACCATAACTGATTAGATAAAAAGAGAATTATAGTATTACTTCCAACAGATTAGAAAAAACTGCAAATGCATCAATTCATGCAAATTGTAAACAGTTCAACACATGAAAAGTCACAGCAAAGGTTTAAAGCAGGCATACCCTCGGTATGAAAGCATAAAGACATTGCACTGTAATCTCTGTGTCATTATACGAACCATTTCCAAACGGTGAGCAATGTCTAAGATTTAGTAGTTAAGATTACATCAGACTGAAAGAGAAAGAGTAATGTATTGAAAGACATAATCCATTTAACACAATTCAGGAGACAACTATGACATATTTCAAAAACTATGACATAGTGTTTAACTTCATGTCATCCTGTTGACAGAAAGGATACTTCCTGCATTCTCTTGGAAAAACAAGATAGTTGGACCTGAAATACCATCGAAATCATGAGAACAGAAAAGAATAATATGCAATAATTTTTTCTTCAAAACAAAGTAAAATACACGGCATGTTACAAAACAACATGGTACAGGCATGTTAATATTTTAATAGCACAATACTAAAAATCCACATGCAGTACTCGTCATGGAGAAAGTCGGTAACAATAATCTATTAGGTATATTATAAAGCGATTTCTAGCTTCTGGTTTATTTCTTCTTGTATGTACAGAAAAGAGAAATTTAAGCAACAGCTCATTCTTCACATGGAATAAGAATCAAATAACCAGCGGAAAAAACAACAGGGAGATTAAACAGCCGAATGAAGAAACCAGAATCAAACAATAACAGTGAGATTAATCAACTGAATAAGAAAAAAGAAATAATTTGTCAAAAATATCATATTCAACTAACTAAAATCAAGCTAAAGCTCCTTTGCTAAAATAATTGGAATCAACAGCATTGCATGAGAAACCGAATAATGACTTCCAACTGAGTCTCTATTTCGCTAATCATCCTCTGGAAATTTCACAATTGAGTTGAAGATACTTAGATTCGACACCAAATAATAAAATAACCCTCACAATTTCAAAGTTTTCAGTTTCCGTTTTCACTCCACCAAAAACGGCCTTTTAAGTCTTCTAAACTTAAGACCTAGTCATAGACAGATCCTGAGCCAAGCAAACAGTGAAGCAGAGAACAATTCGAGAAAGTTTACTAAGAAGAAAAAAGAAAAAAAGCGAATCGGACAAATCTAGAGACCTCGGCATTCAGGGAAAAGCTTGATGAACCAGGCGTGGAGGCGAACGCCATCTGAGGATCGAAGCCAGACGTCCTCGTAAATAAGACGGAGGCGAGCAGGAGTAATCGAATAGGATTTGGTCAAACCAGGTAAGACCGGTACGTAGACCAGCTTCTCCTGGAAGGCGACGAGCAGTGCCATTCCGGCCATTACTATGCCTCCGACCCCGTACAGCAACCAATTGATGTACGTCGTCATTTTCGCTTCTTCGCTCTCTGTCTCTCTCTCTCCCCTTCCTCCCACTCAGTCAGTCTCAGACTCAGTTCCCTTTTTCATTCTTAAATTTTCTTAAAGTAATTTGGTCTAAGGTCTACATTTATTTCAGTTGAAGTTGGTTTCTTCTGAACATAATTAAAATTTAGAATGTTATTTAATTTATAAATTATAATAAAAATCAAATAACAGAATTCAAATAATTAGATAAAAGATTATATTTTTAAGACAAAATGTCTATCACGATGAGGTTATATATATATATATATATATAGTCTCTAGATGAGTAATAAAATAGTTTTAAAATGAATGTCGTAAAAAACAGGAGGGGTTGTTGTTTAAATAGAACAAGTGATAATTATGGTCACCAAAACTTTTACGGTCTCTTTGGTTCAATTAATATAATAGTTATTTTTAAGAAAAGAAAAGATGATAAATAAAATAGAATGAGTATTATTTTGTTTAGTATTTAGCTCAATGGTACAAGGAGGGGTTTGACATGAGCTACATCTTATGTTCGAATCCCAGCCTTGGGGGTGCTAGGGGAAACCCCTCTGTTACGAGCCCTGGGTCGAGCCTGTGAGCGCTGGGGTGTGCCGGGCTCACTGTGGGTATGCCGGAGCTCAGGGTGTGTGCCGGGCCCAAAGGGGTATGCCGAGCTCAGTGGCAAAACCAGTAAGCCCAAGATCGTAACATAAAAGGCGCCTTTTATGTTAC
>JAOQMQ010000195.1:11255906-11272718 GCA_027563845.1 Erythroxylum subrotundum
TTTTTTATTAGAAATCTCAACCAAACAGGTTTTTGTTTTCAGTTTTTATATTACAAATCTCAACCAAACAGATTTTCGTTTTTTTAAGGAAAAAAACAGAAACCAAAAACAGGAAACAGAAACAAAAAACAACAACAGAAAAACAGAAGTGGAACCAAACGGCCCCTAAGAAAACAAAACCTGTGTGCTTTGTCTGGGTTGACGACCATCTCCAAAGTAATGCTCGAAAACAACATCACGAGGATTTATGTACCTTGATTATGATTGATTGGCCTTGCAGAATACGAAGTTAATCTAAAGTTGCTTATAATTAAGCCAGCTCATAAGTTTCATCTCATGCTTTCATCGACCCTAATTTAGATTTTTGGGGATATTTTAACCTTTTTCTTTTGTAAAGTTATGCTAACCTTAAATGGGTACAATAGTTAATGGCTGTGTTACCTTTTAAATAGGATCTGCATGTGCTCTACTCGAATCCAATATATTGAACTGAAAAACTAAACGGGCTAACGAATAAAGAATGTCCCTTTACATATATGTTGATTTATATTCTTTTTTTTTAGTAAATCAGTAATTAAATAAATAATAAAGGATAGTATTGTTGGAAGCTTGATGAGCTTCAAATAAATTCTGCACAATTTTTCTTGCAAGAGCTACGGCTCTCTCTCTCTCTCTTTTTACTTCTCACGTGTCTCTCACTTTGCACACACTCTTTAATATCAAAGCTACTACACTCTTTATTTACCTTGAAAACTCTCTCTTATATTACAACAAAATGAACTAGCCTTTATATAGGCATACATAAACCGACCATGGGGGAGGGAACAATAAATGAGGGGTAATAAATGAGGATACATGTGTCTTACATATACAAATTTACAACTACAACTTTGCTACTTCCTATGACTCTTAACTATTAAGTAACTTAAGCAACTCTAACTCTATGCTAATAAGTAATTATTTAGAGCCATACACATGTAAAAGAAGAAGAGAGTTTGACTACTTCTAACAAAAACAGCAAACTAAGTCATCGTTCTAGGGTAAGTAGCGCCGGGCATCCCGGCGGAGAAGTTCCTGAACTCCAAAAGGGGGCTCGTGGAGAAAATAGAGTCCTGGGCATAATATTATTCTAGTACGCCATCAACTGTATCTTTTGCATACGTTATCCTAACAATGTGTTTTTTTGGTCAACTTTTGAAGAAATTACAGAAGGTTGATCATATCATGTAAATAAAAGTGTAATAATAGTTCGCATGTTTAACGAATACGAGGAAAACTGTCTTTTAGACCAAGATGATTGATGGACGTAGAAGCAGACGGAAAAAAAAAGCTGCACTAAGATGAGCATCTGTTACATGCTTCACAACAAATAGGAAATAAAGCCAAGGATGAGTTGCCCGCCTGACGATCAGGTCTCCATCGTAACCCATGCTTACCAGACTACCAGAAAGCAATACCGTTGGGTTTACATGCATCTGCCCACTTGAGTCGAGATATCAGAGAACCTGTTATCGGGCCGCCTGAACATCAGGATGTCACTGTTTGAGACACTACTGGTGTCAAAACTGCTTGCACGGGAAACAACAGACTTGCCGGTGCCGGTTCCTGAACGAGAACATTTAAATTCCAATGTAACATTCTTCTGATACAAGGGGGATAGTATCCGGCCACAATACTTATTACTGGAGGGAACATTATTAGATTCTTGAAGCTCTTTTTTGCTCATAAAGCGCCCACCAGATCCCCTAATCCTGTTTACTGCATGTCGATGTCGAGACTCGTGAAGATATGGCTGCAATCCATTGGGAGTAGAGATGTAGAGTTGACACATTAATCTTTATCACAAGAACAGCTCATCATAAATCCTCGTTTAGTTACTTGTACAAACTAATAGCAGTAAAGTTGGTGATCAAAATGCAAACCTTCCGAGTTTTCGCAAGTTTGTTTTGAGCCTCAAGTTTTGCACGAGACTGTCTCCTCCTGAGAATCCCATGGTACTGTTTTGCATTAACATAAATGGGGCCATCATCTGTAATATCAGGAGGCAGAGGGACTCGTGTAGAAGTCACCCCCGTTGTCTGAGGGGCCATCTGGGGCTGAATCTGGTCCATTCTCAAAGCCAATCATGTTACAGCGAGGTTATGAATTTAGAACACCAAGGTCAGATTATCACATCAGCGGATTAATGTTCACTCATAAATCAAACCATCACTCTTTCAGAACAAATCAGAAACTGTTAACTATTGGTATGAAATACAAGCATGGAAAACTTACAGTAGCCTGTGGCCCATAGGGGTTGAATAGGCCACCAAAGTAAGGATCAGCACAGGGATATGGAACTCTAACCTGGATTGGTAGGACATGTATTAATTCATGACCTAGCTGGTGAGAAGAAAAACCGAAAAAGAAACAGCTCAACCAACCATAGAAAGGCCATAATCAGCTTGTGAAGGACAAAATGTGATATCTGAACTGCTCAACAAGAAAAGTGGCTTCATTTTGCCTTCCACGCTCTTCCTGCAGCTTTCCTCTGGACCTAAATACACAGTAAGGATATCTTGAGCAATTTCAGTAATCACATAAGAAAAATACAAAGTTTCTGACTTTCTTCGACTTTTCTATGTTGAAGCATTCAATACGCAGAAGATGCAGCCACAAACTCATCAATTATAGAATAAAGTTTCTATTATCCACTAAGGTAATCCCCAGCAACATCATAACGCATAATAGTTTCTTGAGCAATGCATGAATGCCATTCAAGTTTAAACATTGTAGAAAAAATATTGAAAGAATGAAAGAATATTTTTGAAAAGAAAAAAGATGGAAGGAATGCATCAATTTAACATAGGAATTGGGGCCATTTTCTTGAAAAGGATGTTAAGTATCCACGTTCAATCTCCATTTTACACAAACTAGCAATAAGTGTATTTAAATGTGGGTGCATCTAATTCCCATAATAAACATCTTCAACAAGGACATGATATCTCGTGAAGAATGAAAATGTAGTGCAAAGTAGGAATACTCAGACAAATGTAACACCTTTAAGAGCAGAACCACAACAATTGTGTTCAACAAGCTCTACGTGTATAGAAAGATAGATAAATAAATACACAGACCTCGTTCACTAACAACTAGTTAATTAGGCCATAAAATTCCATATTGAACATTAAACCATAGCGGTGCATGCACATTTACAGCATAAATGGTCTAGGGGAGTGCAAGACAAGAAAATTAAAGGATGAAGTTTATCCAATGATAGTGCAGTGTATCCTGAAGACATGAGAGGTCAAAGACAGCTTTTGGATAATTTCATGAATCGAGTACTAATATTGCAACAACATGAAAACCATTGAATTTAATGGGAATTAAAGCAAAAGACAACCATCAATAATATATATTGCCATCTCTCAACATTAAGCTCTAACAACTTCATTAGCTGTACTTTGTCAGTATAAAAATATGTTCCCAGAAAGTATCACACAGGAAAAAAAAAAAAAAAAACCTTGACATTGTTTTGCAGCCAAAAGACCATACCAGATCCTGATGAAACGCAGTGGTCTTGAGAATTAGTCCCTCCCTCAGCACCCACTTCGCTACGAGATTGACCAATTGCAAGACTTGGGGATGACTTCTTGTCTGTCAGTTGTAAATCTAAAAGCTTTGCATCATTTACTTGGACCACGGACTCTACTTGAGAACTTACATTATTGGTCCAAGGCTGTAGATTTTGCTGCTCATTCGAGGTCCACCATATTGAGCAACTAAAGTGAGGTTGGCCAAGTTTGTTTTTGGGGAAGTTCTGAATTTTTACCGCCATATAGTTTATCTATGGGTACTCAATTAGATCAAAATCCAATTAGAAGAGATCTCTCTTGACTTGAGGTTGAGATTATTGATTAGCTATTAACAAAAACACAAGATATAATAAGCTTAGAATGCCTATGGATATATGGAAGGGCTATACATTGCAGATAGAGATGAAATTCACTTAAAATAGACATTTCTGACAATAGAGAACCACATGGAACGAATCTTGGTTTCATATTTGAAGAAGAATAGATCATAGCAGGCAGTGACATGAGACTTTAATAGCATTTTTAGCTAAGTCGTAATAGCAACGTGATCTTAAGAACTCTTAGCTTCAGCTGCCACAAAAAGGTATCATGGTGCAGGTTCTACCCAGAGCTCATACACACTTGTTTCGGGAGGATTGACAGAAGAACCACTATATGACCCCTATATTAGCACATCCAACCTTGTCTTCCTTCTTATAGCTATAGATAAGTACACAGTTTGTATCATTGCGTGGATAAATGTTGTCTACGTAACTACAGCAGCAGATCGAAGAGATCGTAGTCCACAATGATGAAGCAACTCTGAACGGCAGGTATGGATGAAAACGTTCAATAGCACTAATACTACAGAATAATAGCCTATAGCCCCTTAAACGACTCAATAAGAAAATGCTGTCCGACTATTTCGTTTGAGAATTAGGCCACCTTTTATATTGCCAATGAGCTACGAATTTGCACACCAAGCATGGTGCAGCTATGTACATGCCTTTTAACAAGTTTAGGAAAACAAAGTCGTGCCATCAAATTGAACCAAACATTTCCTGTGCGCATTACTTGAGAGGTCAGAGACCATTGTTCAAGCCACGTGCCTTTTCATCCATTGAGTAATGATTCCAAGTGTAGTCGTTACTTTTTGCATGCCGTTTGGCAATTATTCATGCGACAAGGTACATTTTGATCAACTAGATTGCAAGCCTCAAGTACCATAATATTGAATCTACAACTTGAATCTCCAGAGAACATTCACAATAATTTTACAAGTCTTTAACGCAGTATATATATAGGTATGGTAACACAAAGCAAAAGAAGAAAAAAAAGCTCGTCCATTTAATGTGATAATAGAAAACCGTGACCGAGAAAAATCACTGACGGCCACGAGTAGAAGGTAATCAGCACATGGATAAAAGGGCTTTACGCGCCTATGCAACTATGCTCATCTTGTATGAATAATTACAGACCAACTAGCCTGATAATAAAGAAGAGATAAAGAAAACAACTAGCGTGCATATGATAAGCATGGAAGACTCTACTAGAAATCAGAAAAACCCAACAAGAAGATGGACATGAGAAACTGTCACTGCCAGCTATTCAATACATTTCACATCTTACATCTTAAGATCAGTATTAAAAATCAAGAGATGTCCATCTTAAATACAGGAAAAGAAAAAAGAAAAAAAAGTGACTGACATAAGTAAATCTTATCACAGAACAATCGTAAAACACTAGTGAACACATAAAGCAAAATGTAGGGAAATGATAAATCACACAAAGATATAGAAAAAAGATTTTTAAAAACCCAGAAATAGTGAGGTCATAGCCCGATAGCAAACCATTTTATCCTAATCCACTTTCACATTGTTCATCATGAACGACATCACCAAATGATCTTAAACTCCAAATGCACACATAGCGCATCAAACAAAACAAAATCACTTGAACTCTATCACCCATAACGTATCACAACAAGGGATGAACAAATCGCAAGGAACAACCAGTAAAAGAAGCAAGAAGAAGACAGAATTCGAGAAGATAAAGAGAGTAAGCAAAAGGCAAAAGCAGAAGGAGAGGAAAGAGGTAAACAGATAAGTCAAAGCCAGAAATAAAAGGAGAGAGACCTTTGGGATCTGATAAGTCAAGATGAAGCAGAGTTTGGGGTGTTGAAAAGAAGTTGACGATGTCTCCTCCCTTGAAACTCTCCACCAGACGACCTATCAAACATAAGCACGCTCTCTCTCACACACACGTACACATGCACAAGGGCTTCGCTTTGCTCTCTCTTAAAGAGGGTCTCTCATGTTCTTGTTTTTGTTGTGTGAGTTGTCAGCAAACCACGAGGAACGAACCCACACGAGCATATTATATTCCAATAAGAAAGCTGCAAGTACACTCCGCCACAGGGCCACCACCAGCGTCGCATTTCATTTTCTTTTCCCTTTTTCTTTTATCCTCTTATGTGTCCCAGACTCCCGGTCCCCACCATGTTTAATCTCCCCCAAACGCCCACTCACACCTTTTGGCTTTAATTCACAGCCGTCTTCACCATTGGTAACATTGCAACCACGCGCGTTAGGATCTACAGACATTTACTTGACCCGTTTCTCCACTCTGGATTCGCGCCAAATGTTTCGCGCGTATAGCTGTATTGTGGTTCGTGCGCTTCGGAGCAAACAAAGCCGGCTCCGAACCATGAAGGATTCTCTGGCAACATCAAAGTTCGAGGTTTTCTATGAAAAAGTTGGAGCCTTTACAAGTACAATGGCGCACAGAGTGAATTCAGTAAATGATTTCTGATCGTACGTTGGAAATTTAGTTTCCAGCCAATCTAACTCGATCCTGTAAACTGAAATTGAGCAACCAAAAACCGAAACCTTATCTGGGCGTAATATTGAAAGTTACTACAAATGCAAAGAGTGTCTTCCACTCTTCCCGGCTAAAGTTGATTCCTCTTAAGATTCTTGTTCCATGAACTACCGGACAAAATATAGAACTGAGCTTTGCTGAAATACGAGTAGGAAATAAGTATAATTAAATATTTTCTTTTTCTTTCTTTTATTTTTCTTTACAATGCCGACTATCTAGGCTAACTTTGTAGGGTTCACTTCTTCTCAGAGCCTTTTTATTTCTTTTTTTTTTCCTTATAATGATTAATGCTGGTTAGTTAATGACTATTAACTCGAGCTTCTTTTTCTAAATTAGTTGTTTTATTCTAATGGAAATTACTTCACTTTGAAGATATGATTGCCTTACTTAAGTAATCAATTATTACATTATTAATAGATATTGTCTACACGAGTAATTGGCTCACTTTGAAGATATAGCTGTTTTAATAAAGTGATAAAGAGACAAAGATAGGAAATGAAGGAACTAGGGTGGATGAGAGAGTTCATGAAAGGAAGAGGGAGAAAGAGAAAGAAATGAATTCTAAAAGTTACATACCAAAGAGAGATTGAAAGAAATTTTTGTTCACGGTAAAGAGAGAGATAAGAGTGTAAAGAAAGAAGATGAAAAGAGGGATCAAATTATCAGTTCCTAGTATTCTGTGCCTATTCTGTTTCATAAAAATTTATTCATTCAATAAATGGAACTCACAAAAAATGAACGGACAGGATGGCTAAGGAATAGAGTTGTGACTTGTGAGGAATAGAAGATTTGTTCCTGAAAAAGACGAAGAGGCGGTTTTTTAAAATTATGTATAAAATAACGGCTAAAACAAGGAGAAAGAGAAAAAAAGAGAGTTATAATGATGGAGAGAAAGATAGGGAATTTATTATTAAAAAGTGGGTAAGAGATCTCAGAAGTAATTGCTTCAATTTTTAATATAAGTTAGTTATAAATGAGACAAAAGAAAGTAAATTCATATAAGACAATCGTAAAATATACACAATAATAATAAGATGTTACAGTCTAATTGTCCCACATCGGTAATAAAAGAAACTGATATAAGATTTATAGGCTTATGGGCTCTTCTACCCTTCAAGCTAACTTTTAGGGTTGGTTCTCCCATAAAACCTGTAACATAAAAAACGATAAAGAAAAGAGACAACTAATTTTTATAATGGTTCTGATAAATAACTATTGGTCTAAGTCAGTTCCTTAGGTTCCATTTAGGAATTCTCTTCTTCCTTTAATAGGTGAAAAGAAATTTTCTATATAACATCTTCCTTATCATAGGTGAAGAAAAACCTTCCATACATCTTGTACGAAGAAAGATGATCCCTCTATACAAGATCTTCCTTATCACCAGTGAAGAAAAGCCGTTCATTGTTACAAATAAAGATGATCCCTCCAAATCAATGTTATAAATGTCATACTTGTACCAATTTCAAATTTAGTTATGTACGGTATTATACCTCTGTTGGTCAATATTGGGTATCATTTTGGATAATTTTAAAAATTATAAAATGACCCATGAATTTTTTTAAAAATTTTGTAAAATAGTATCTCAATATATTATATTATATAATTTATATTTTTACATTAATCATGTTTCTAAAAATCATAACAGTAGAATTTTAAAATAACAATAATCTATTTATTTATATTAATATTACTTTTCACATATAGACAATAATTACAATTAATATAAAAAATTCATTTAATCATCATACAAATATAAAACTAAGGATAATACAAAGTACTTAAAATGTTATAGTTTCATCGTATAATAAATAATAATTACATCAAAACATCAAATAAAAAGAATAATAAAGTTTCATAACTCTATAAGTATTACAACAAGAGTTCCTGGTGAGAAACACAACTAATTAGAAGTGAAACATGAAATAAAAATAGTTACAATTATATTTATATTGTATATATAAAATTTTACATATGCATCAAATATAAGTGAAATTAAAAGAAATGAAGAAATGAAAAAACCTGAAACTTTATTAAATCGAATATCCACTCAAATCATATTAATCTCAATTCTAATTTGGTATCAAATCTTCATCATTGAGAGGAGTCTCATCATCACTATCATTCAAATTCATTGCACCAAATGACATGTCAATACTTTTCTATCCAAGATTATCTTCTTAAGTTATTCTCATCTATTAAACTTGATTCCTCATAAACTCAATCTGCTAAAAGATTGATACGATTAAGGCAAATTGAATTTACAAAACTACTTGTTCTATTAAAGTTCTAGTAAACAAGTAAAATAAAATTACTAAGAAATTACAATAAATTATATTCAACTTAATAATGATAATAATAATAACAACAACAACAACAACAACATATCTTTCTCAAAGTCTTAAATTGTATCGAACAAAGATCAAACCTTTCAATCTTTTGTATTTCAATATATTCCTTTTCTTGAAATAGATGAATTCAAATATGCTCTAATTCTTTTTACATCCTATTACACTCACATATCGACTTAGAATTTGAATTATAAGCATTTGCAATTCTAGAGCATCACTTTTGAATTGGTCCCACCATGCAACTATAAGATAACAAAACTAAGATAATAAACCAAATAAAGTGATGATTAATTTCTAAAAAGTAACAAAAGTGGAAAAAAAACATATAACTGAATTAAGTTTGTCACTTTGACGAATAATAATGGGCATTCTAAAATCACCATAATCATCCTTATAAACGTTTATTTATAAGCTTGTTATATCTTACATCATCTCATTGGTAACAATTAGTGCAACTCAATTATCACTTGTAAACATTTACCTCAACTCCTTCATCAGAACAAAATATTAAAGTGATAAGAAATTAGTCACAAATCTTGTAATAACAGGATGGCACAAATTCCTACTATTAGTGAAATCCTTTCTCATTAAATTTAGGACCTATACACGATTATGTATGAACTTAGTCTTTTTTTTCTTTACTAACAGTTTCATTAATGATAAAAAAAGTATTTAACATCTCCTATATTTCTCAACATCAAGTCAATACAATGTGCAGCACAAAGAGTTCAATAAAAAGAATTATACCTACTTTTCAATTTTCTTCTAGGTGCTTTGTAAGCAGATCATTGTTATTAATGAACTGAACAATTTTTCTTACCCAAATTTAGTTACAACTTCATTAAATATCTAAAATAAAGTATTGGCATTTCTAATAAGGCTAGATGCATTAATAGAATTAAAAAATATTGTCCCCTTTACAAGATAAAGAAAAATAATAATAATAAGCTCTTGTATATTATTTGTCTAACCATTATACATGACTAAACATCCATAAGAAGCCCAAGTCATTTTTCTTTCACCTAAATAAATGTTTATTTCATAAACAGAGATGCTCAGAAGTTTACCTATATAGTCATCAATTGAAGAAGCTTTATATCCTAGACCGCAAGAGGCAATAATATCTACCTAGTTGGTAGTAATAAGACTGGGTAATATTGAATGATATATTTGGATCATTCCACCATCTAGTTATTGTCATGTCTATATCATGAGTCGCTTCTTTAAATTATAAAACACTATGAATTTAAGGCTAGGCTCTGGAAGTTGTTTGTGATGCAAAGAAGTTATACACCTATCTTTTTCTTTTCCTCACATCAAGTACAACATTCTCTTCTTATTAGGTAGGAACACCACCACTTTCAACATCCCTATTTACATCCCTGATTATAAGAATAATAACTTCTACTACCAATTTTGTAGTTTAGTTTTTGCTTTTTATCTTTCTTATGTTGACACTCTTTAAACAAACTTTTATTTACCATTTCACATCATGACTCACTTTCTTACAAGACTCTTTAATATGTTGACACTCTTTAAAATGTGTACCAAATGATTCTTTAATATGATGATTCCTCTACTTTTCAAATGTTTGTTGCAATACAAATAAATGATATGATTCTTTACTAAGCTAGATCATCGAATCTTCCTAAAGTTGAAGTGGCTAAATTATCAAGAATACTTGAACTTTCCTCCTTCCTCTATTTATATGTAAAATAAATAAAGACATACATATGTCAAAATTATATTAATAATTTAGTTATCAACTATTATAAAAAAATGTGTATTGCTTAACTCAAACAAACACAAATGCACGTCTTATATTCTAAAAACATACACGCGACTTAAACTTTATAAATATACAAAAATCTTATATTCAAAGTTAATAGTCCAAGAATCATTATTACCAATTGCTAATAACATAAAAATATGGAATAAGTTGTGTAAAATAACAAGAAAAAATAGAGCAACGATAACTTTTCAATAATCTTATGATATAGAAGTACAAGTGAACTTCACTAACTTATATAAATGATTGTTACACTTTCATAACTATAACCAATTTTGTTTCATTACATAATTTAACCATAAACTCACAGTTATAACACATTGTCATAAGCTCATAGCTATAACCCAATGTTTCATTACATAATTCAACCATAACTCACAAGTACAATCTATTTTGTGTGATTACATAATTCAACTATAAAGTCACAACTATAATCTATTTTTGTTTGATAACATAATTCAATTATAAACTTACAAGTATAACTAATTATGTGTGATTACATAATGCAATCATAAATTCACAACTTTCTAGCTTTTTATCAATATTACAATTTTAATTTTCATTAACTATCATTCTTTCAATTTTCCTCTATAAATCATATTTAACTTGTATATTATAAATGAATACTTTTAATTTAGTGTACTATTAATTGATTTAGGAAACTAATTAAATAAATTAGTAATGAAAGTTTAGCTACAATGAAATTAAAAAATCACACTAATTTATATAATTTAAATATGATTCTTGAGAAAATAGTTAATATTCACAAAATTAAAATTTAATTATTGATGTTTCTCTAAATTCTATAACCAAATAATCTTATTTGTTGAATTATGAATATAGCTAATTAATAATAATTAGTTAACTCACTTTATACTTTGACATAATTAATTAATTTCAGTTATAAACTTGTAATTGATAAAAAAATCACAAATTCCACTAACTCTTAAATTTCCATTGACCCATGGAATTTAAATATCAAGCATTCAAGGCTCAAGCCACAAACTTATCAAGCCGTATCTACATTCTACAAGCTTTTATATTATCTAATCTCTATGTAGAGAGTCAAAAACTAAAATCCACGTGTTAAGAGATAAGCATTTTAAAAAAGAAGCTTTCTACATCTTTGAATATCACCGTCGTCATTCATCAACCTTGAGTTTGGGATGGCTTATGAAACACAAAACAAAAGAGCTGAAGAAGATAAAGCAGGTGATAAGAAAAGAAGTAATGTCAGATGAAGAAGCAGCGACAAAAGTAGCAATAAGTGGCACATAGCAGTAACAACAATGGAGACAATGCCTAGCACTAACAAAGAAGCAACATGATGGAGTGTGGAGCAAAAGTAGATGAAGGCGAGCAAGAGATGAGAGAGTTGGGAGACAGAGAAATGTGTTTTTGCGTTTGGGTTTAGTTGTGTATTTGTGTGAGATCGTGAGAGGCGGCAGGCAGATACTTCATCATTAGATTAAGGTTTTTTTTTAATCCTTCAATCTTTTATATTTACGAAACTTCCCCCGGTATTTATCAGTATTATTGTCAGTACCAAGTGAAATAATTGATACCAACCAATACTTATATTCGATATGGTACATTTAAATTTCATAACATTTTTAACTAGTAAGGCTAGTACTAATTGGTATGGTATGAAATCTATACCATTTCTACATATAACATCCTTTTTTCATGGGTGAAGAGAAATTTTTATATTCATCTTACTATGTCATAAGTGAAAAAAATTCTCTATAGCTCTTATTCAAGATTAAAAGAGACATCACAATGTGTGTCCCAATTCTTCCTTTTTAGTATATAAGAACAATCATATATAACTCAAATCCTTCCTTTCTACTTCGCACCAACAAATTAGGGTTTATGTAATACACATATGTATTCAAATATATTTCTAGCTCAAGGCTATTAACAACTACTTAATGTGTCAACAATTCTCCCAAAATTTGATTGTGGTTTATTTATATCAAAAACTACTTCAAATGATCACTAAATACAAACTAGTTATTACAATAACTAATTTCTAAGCATATTTGATTAGCATATTTCCTACCCGAATAGACTACACTCATTTTGTAATGTTTTATTCCTAAGCGAGGCTAACCAAACAAAACCCTTAGACTAATCAAACTCATATAAAAAGTAATTTTCAAAAACTTTGAAGTCATTAGTTTCAACATTTAAAATTTTTCAAAAGCATAAAAAGACTCCATTGTGATTAAAAAAAACTAGTTCAAAACTATCTCTAAAATTTGTTTAAAGATCAATATTTTTAAAAAGTTTTAAATAAATTATTTTATTGATTATGAAATAGTATAAGCATTTTTTAAATATATAAATGATCATGTAATGATTGTACCTTTATTAGAATGACCAAAATAAGTTTTAGGTAATGTTTTCTCTTCGTAAAAATTAACTTGATATTAGGTAATGCACTTTCACAAGTGTTCACATTCTCATACCTCTCATTTTAGCTTTTTTAGGCTTGAGCATGTTATTAAATTTTTATTTCGTAAAGTAAACTTAGACATTGATTCTTCAAAGATATTGATCTTCTTTATAACATCTTATTCTCGTATACAAAATTATCTATTTTATATTGCCAACAACTACACTATTAGAATCTTACATTTCATGCATTTCACATTTTAATTTCTAATGCATGCATGTAAGAGTTTTGTAACCTCTTTGCACTTTTAAAAAAAATACTTTATTCCTTTCCATACTCATGACTTCTAAATATCTACAACTGATCAAATGAAAGTTCAATATCATCATTTCTTCATCACAATCACTATTGTTAAGAGAGTTTAAACTTGAAGATAACTCATCATTTTTTTTTTCATAAAGCATATGCTTATCGACTCAATTCAAGTTCTTCACTTTTCAAATTGTTTTTATTATCCAATATGACATTTGGTGCTTTCTTTATCATGTAGTCCTCCTTCCTTTTCACTTCTTTGTTTCTTTACTACTATATTGTTTAATTCATTAGTTTAGTCATTTATAATTTAAAATGTGTGCCAAATATAATAAGTATTTCATACGTCAGGACACTATTTAGCATATTTTGATTATTTACAACATTCAATCTCTCATCATTGGTATCTCACTCACTTTTCTTTACAATCTTCCATAATTTTAAATCTTTGGTTGTAAGAAAAACCTTCATCCTATTTCTCTAATACAAGTAATTATTTTTATCAAAGAATGTAACAATATTAATAACTTACCTTGCTTGACTAAAAGTGATAAAAGTTGTGTCATAACCTTTTTGTGCATATTTTGCTAAAATTTGTGTAATGAGTAAGACCCGCTCAGATACCAATTATTAATCCTTAGATGGCATATAAATATGAGAGAATTATCTGCGTATACTTTTTGGCTTATTAGAAAACTAACGAATGAATTTTATATTCTAATTAAATGGCTAAAGAAATTCATATAAAGCAATCACAAAATACAACAAAACAATAATAAAAAAGTACGACAAAAAGACATAAGACATATTTATAATGGTTCTTCTAAATAATCTTTAACCTACATTTATTCCCCAATCTCTACTCAAGAATTTACCATCTTCTTCCTTCAAAAGGTTAAAAAAGCTTTCCATATAACATATTTATTTTCATAAGTGAAAAAGAGCCTTTCACATAATATCTTCTTTATCTCAAGTGAAAAGGAATCCTTAGAATTGTCTTACTTTATCACTAGTGAAAAAAAAATCATTTACACCTCTTATTCAAGGCCAAAAAGAACCTTCACAATGCGTATTATGAGTGATTCTTCCAAATTTCTATACACTACAGCCATATACAACTCAAAATCTTCCTTTTTTACACCCATAGTAATGATTAGGTTCAATATGTTTTATGAAATGTACACATGCACTTAAGTGCACTTTCTAACCTCATAAGGTTCTTAACAATTATTTAATATATTAAATATTCTTTTCACAACTCAATTTTGGTCTACTTATCTAAAACTACTTCAAATAGTTGTTAGAACCACAAACTAGTCATTACAATAACTATTTTTTCAGGTATTTTAACTAGTCTACCACATACCTTTGCCTAGCTTATGTTTATTTGACTAACCTATTCCTTAACCCAACAAGTTGCACCCATTTTGTAATTTTTTATTCTTGGATTAGGCTATGTCAAACTAAACCCTCCATTTTGTAACTTTTTACTCCTGGATAGGCTAAGTCAAACCAAACCCTCAGGCTAGCCAAGCTTTATAGGAACTAATTAAAAAAAAAAGTTTTAAAATTTTTAATTTTTAACACTAAATTTTTTAAAATATTATCAAAGTTCCTCTTTTGATAAAAAGAATTTGATTTAAAATCATTCAAAAGTTTGTTTAAAGATCAATATGTTTTCTTTAAAGTTGAATACAATTTTTTTATTATGAAAGGATTTATTTATTGTGGTTATATACACACGCACACACACATAATCATTGGATAAACACACATACACATGCATACATGTAGACGATCATGCAATGATTGAGCCCCTAGACCATTGAAATAATCAAGATTATAAGAAAAATTACACTAATTTGTTATATCTTGAAGTGCTTAGTTCCTCCTTACTCTTAATTTTCACGTAAATTTATTTGAAACTCATTTTGCACATCTTTTGATTGGTCAAACGATTTAATTGCACTTTGGGTCACTTTGTCATTCCATCAAACTTGATCTTGCACATATTATTTGAATTTTATTATAATTGAGCTACTAATGTCTCCAAAAGTAAGAATATTAGTAGCAATATATTTTGTTATTGATGAGAATATAATTATCTCAATTAAAAATGGGCGTCTTTAATCCCCATGTAATACATAAAGAAGGTCACTAAGTCACATATTTTTAGTAAAATCTCTATAGTATCTTAATCAATGTTTTAAAAATCGGACCGGTGACTGAACCGGAAAAGCAACTGATTCAAGGGTCAATGGTTCAACCAGAATTGAACCGTGGTCGAACCGGTGACGGTGACTAATAAGTAATAAATATGAATTTTTATTTTATATATTATATATATAAGATATTTTTTAAATATACTATTTAATTATTTATCTAATTGTAAACTTAACATAAACTCCAAAATTCAACCTAAAAACTTCAAACATACAAGTTTTTGTAAAAAAATTCGCCAACACAATTCAAAATAAGATAACAAAGCTCACTAGTCATATTTCATCAAAAGGATTAAAAAAAGATCACTAATCATAATATTCATTCAAGTTAAGATCAAAATCAAATGCTCCTTCATCATTGCCGATATAAGCATCTTCAACAGATTCCAAATTTGGTTGTTTGGCAATTTCTTCATCACCTAATTTTATAATAAACAATATTAGACAAAATCACACTTGGAAATAATATTTCTAATCTTTAATATTATATTACAAAGTAAATTAATAATAACCTTCATGTTGTTGTGGTGCTTCATCAATTATTGGAATTGCATTTTCCTGATAAATAGCATTTTCAATATCTTCCTCACCAAGCTCTGGGGATCCATCGTTTTCAATAATCCAAAAATCAAGTTTGTCTATAGATTCATAATCAATAGTATCATATTTCATCTTCTTGTTTGGCAACCTAAAACAAAACAATAATGGTAAGTTGTAATATAACTATGTTGGAAATCACAAACAATAATAATAAGTTAATAACGTTTAACTAAAAGTAGAAAACGGTAATACCGATTCTTCAAACGCAAGTTGTAAGTGACATAAACATGATCACATAGCCTTTGATGCTCCAATTTATTTCTCTTCTTTGTGTGAATGTGTTCAAAAAAGCTCCAATTTCTCTCGCAACCAGAAGAGGAAGATGTTTGGCTAAGAATACGAATAGCCAGCTTTTGCAATGTTGGAGCACTACCTCCATACAATCGCCACCATTCATCTACAAAAATATTGAAATTATCAAACAACAAAATACTCATAGATAATAAACTTTAAAAGTATTAAAGAATATAATTAAAAATTGAAAAGTATTATATTAGTATTAATATAATAGTTACCAGGGCGTAAGGTGTTTAACTTTAACACCTTAAGAGTGCTTTCTCGACTAAAAGTTCCTTGGTGATCACGATAAACTTGAATCTCTTGAATGCCTTTCGACAAGTCAGCACAAAAACTTTTATATCAAGCATATCAAGAAGAGCAGATACAATCCTATTCTTCTCACGATAGCCTTCAGCATAAAAGAAAGTAG